>QJNU01001565.1:0-132027 GCA_004154915.1 Monosporascus ibericus | reverse complement strand
TGATTTGGCCCCCCCCCCCCCCCCCTTTTCTTCTTCTCTTCAGTCTAGTAGTTTCCAGTTCCTCCGGGACCGCCCAGAGGGAGAGTGGATGTGTGATGGATATGAGCTAACGAGGTCATTTGCAGTTGCCTGAGGAGCTGAGCGGGGTAACCAACCAGTGGGACCAGGTCGACGACTTCAAGTGGCTCAAGAGCGAGCCGTCGCCCAACTGGAGCGTGCTGCCCAAAGGGGAGCGCATCTCGGACGCCCGGTGGAGGGACGCCGTCAGCGGGGACCCGAGCCCGACTGCGGACGATATCCTGCGGAGGTTTGGAATTCCCAGCTCTTAATTGCCGAGTCTGGATTACTATGGAGGAGTTTGGAGTTGGTTCTCTCCCCGTTCAGCTAGCCAGGCTTAAAAAGTGTCTGTTTGTGGCAAGTTGCATCTATCTTATTCCTTTTCAAAATTAGATATAACGGCGTAGTGTATAGTGTGTAATAGAGGCACATTCATTCTGCTCCCGGCATCCGCCACCTAGTAGTCTAATGTGGTCTTATATTCCAAGCGAAGGGACCATATTATCATCATCTGCTGTAAGATATCAACAACGCCAAACTCCATGCGTGCCCGTAACATCCAGACCGCCATACGCTGATGCGAGAATTGAGAGGAACCCACCCACCAAACATCAACCTCTCGTCTTCTCTTATTTTGCTACGCTCCCTCCCCTACTGCTGCCCCCACCCCCACCCCAACCGACTGAAACAAAAGCAACAAGATCACTATTCCAGGGCCATCCGATCCCCACCTCCCGTCTCCCCGTCGCCGTCCCTCTCCCCCTGCGCGGCGGCGAACCGCACGCCGACGTCGCGCAGGCGCGCCAGGACCTCGCGCTGCCTCGCGAGCCTCGCCTCGAGCGCCGCCATCTCGGCCTCCTGCTCGGCGACGCCGCGGCCCATGTCCGGCAGCGTCCGGATCTGCGCCCGCGCCCGCTGGAACCGGTGCTTGAGCGCGTCGGCCGCCGCGGGCACCTCCTTGAGCGAGAGCTCGCCGTCCTGCGCCTGTCCCTGTCCCGGCTGGGACTGCGGTTGTGACTGGGTCTGGGATTGTGGCGGATGTAGCTGTGGCTGGTGCTGGTGCTGGTGGTGTTGTTGTTGGTGTTGTTGGTGCTGGTGCTGGGCAGCGGTCGAAGACGACGCGGGCGTCGTCTGGGTCGCCGCCGGGGTGCCGCCTGGCAGGTTCGTGGAGGTCGCTGACAAGGACGCCGGCGTGCGCAGCCGCGCGAGGAGCTGCGCTAGTTCGGTTATGGTGTCGAGCGTGCTTGGGTTGAGCCCCGGCGGCATTGCGAGGGTGGTGGTGGTGTTGGTTGATGTCATTTTTGAACGTCGTTGTATGCTTGGATCCGCCAAAGGGTCGTGGGGGGTGCGAGTCGAGCAAAGTCTCTGGATGCGAACGAATAGATGTTGCGGGTTCAATAAGGGTCTAGATTACCAAGACAATGTGCTGTCAAGTGAGATTGAGATTAGTAGATTGGGTTGATGGTTAACGAGATAACTTGGATGCATTTGCTTACCGGTTAAGTGGTTGTTGGTAGCGTGCCTTACTATCTACGTCGTAGGAGTAAGTTTAACATCTTAGTCAGGTCATTTTATTGATTAACTTTGAATTAATTAGTTTCATTTTCTAGACAAGGCTTTGTTATTCGACTCTGTCCACAAAACGCTTACATGAATTACAACTTTAATATAATAGCGTCAGATTTAACTCTAGGGGATACCTGACAGGGATGTAAATTTCGGGCTGATAATCAGCACGACATTGAGAGGGACTGTCGGGGTCTTGGCATGTAACCCCCGATACTGATAAGAACTTTGTGGCATTCCAGTGGGAAACCGCTGAGTGATATTGGTGCTCTGACGTCAAAATGGGAAGCGGCGGGATTTGCGAGTCAGCCCCTCAGCGCCGACATGGTATATGGTCAAAATAAGGACTGGGATGCATTGTACAATGTGAGAGCGGGCAACTAGAATCTTCAACCAGATGGGAAAACCATATTCAGAATTTGTGTTAAGTGCTTAGAACCGAGGTAGCATAGCAATTTGACGATACGAATTGAAAATACGAGCATCTCCGTCCCTAATAATATCGAGGAATGTCCGCAGTTGACTGTTAGGTAGATGCTGTTGCTTTTGCGTCATGTCTGGGTGAGGCTGTTATTCTATGAGCGTTTTCGACATTTGCTGAGGGGCAACTGTGCGTGTGGTTCGTCTTGAAAGTCAATAGAGGGGTAACAAATTTGTAGTGGGCGTCGGGCTTGATGCGGAAAGTCCAGTCGCAACAATTATCTGTAAACGCCCTTTTTAATCCATACATTCGAATATTACATTACGTAGTTGCGGATTGTCTATAGTCGCGTAATACAATAACATAATCAATTCTAAACAAGGGAACTTATTTTCGGTGGTGCTGCTTATTCCAGCCGGTCGCTCTAGGTTTGCGCTCCGTTCGATCTCTTTTACTTAACCCCACCACCTCAACTTCTTCCTCAACAACTTCAATATCCCCTAAATAAAACGAGAAAAGATCAATTAGCGAGATATAGTATCGTTGGTAAAAAAAAATGCCTACCCCGGAGCACAAGGCGTGTTTGATCGTCATCGACGGTTGGGGAATTCCCTCGGCCGATTCGCCCAAGGATGGAGATGCTATCACGAACGCAAACACCCCCGTCATGGATGAGCTGTCCAGGAACCCTGCCGGCTTTACGGAGCTCGAGGCTTCGTCGCTCGCCGTCGGCCTCCCCGAAGGCCTCATGGGCAATTCGGAAGTCGGCCACTTGAACATCGGCGCCGGCCGAGTTGTGTGGCAGGACGTCGTCCGGATCGACCAGATTATCAAGAAGGGCCAGTTTGCCAACAACGAGGTCATCAAGAGGGTATTAGAGGCTGCCAAGAACGGCAACGGAAGGCTGCACCTCTGCGGTTTGGTCTCCCACGGCGGTGTTGTATGTTGCCTCTACCCTATTACTTAACTTTCATTACTTAACCGTCTCGTCTAGCACTCGAAGCAGGAACACCTCTACGCTCTCCTGAAGGCCGCGAAGGCCGCCGGCGTTCCCAAAGTCTTCATCCACTTCTTCGGCGACGGACGTGATACGGACCCCAAGTCAGGGGTTGGCTACATGGAGGAGCTGGTTGAGAAGACCAAGGAGATCGGAATCGGCGAGATTGCTACGGTGGTCGGCCGCTACTACGCTATGGACCGAGACAAGCGGTGGGAGCGGATTGAGCTTGCCATGAAGGGCATGGTGCTCGGCGAGGGAGAAGAGAGCTCCGACCCCGTCAAGACGGTCAAGGAACGATATGAGAAAGGCGAGAATGACGAGTTCCTGAAGCCCATCATCGTCGGTGGCAAGGACGCTCGCATCCAGGACGGCGACGAGGTCTTCTTCTTCAACTACAGATCCGACCGAGTGCGACAGATCACCCAGCTTCTCGGAGACGTCGATCGCTCTCCCAGGCCCGACTTCCCGTACCCCAAGATTCATCTGGTCACCATGACCCAGTACAAGGTCGGCTATCCCTTCGAGGTCGCCTTCGAGCCCCAGCGCATGGACAACGTCCTGGCCGAGTGGCTAGGCAAGCAGGGGGTCAAGCAGGTCCATATCGCCGAGACGGAGAAGTACGCCCACGTCACCTTCTTCTTCAACGGCGGCGTCGAGAAGGTGTTCGCGCTGGAGACGCGAGACGAGTCGCAGGACCTGGTCCCCTCCAACAAGAGCGTGCCAACCTACGACAAGGCGCCGGAGATGAGCGCCGCGGGCGTCGCCAAGCAGGTCGCCAAGCGGCTCGCGGAGCAGGAGTTCCCGTTCGTGATGAACAACTTCGCGCCGCCCGACATGGTGGGCCACACGGGCGTGTACGAGGCGGCGGTGGTGGGCGTCGAGGTGACGGACGAGGCCATCGGCGTCATCCGCGACGCCTGCAGGAAGGAGGGCTACATCCTCTTCATCACGGCGGACCACGGCAACGCCGAGGAGATGAAGTTCCCCGACGGCAAGCCCAAGACCTCCCACACCACCAACAAGGTCCCCTTCATCATGTACAACGCGCCCGAGGGCTGGTCGCTCAAGCAGGGCGACGAGGGCGTCCTCGGCGACGTCGCGCCTACCATTCTCGACGCCATGGGTCTCCCCAAGCCCGAGGACATGACGGGCTCGAGCCTGTTGGTTAGGAGCTAAACGATTGGTTGGCTGGCATAGAAGAACGAACGACTAGGGTAGACTAGACGAAAGTGTTCTTGTGGTGCCGCGGTTGACGGCGCACCTTGTACTTAGGCGATCTAGTGACTGGTTAATAACTAGAAATATAGATATTAATGAAGGGACGATTGTTACTGGTTTGCCTCCCGATTACGATGTGATGATCTTGTTCAGCGCTCGGCCGGAGATGTGAAGATGGTAGAGCACATTCGTCTGATTTGAGGAGGAGACGACTGCTACGCGTGCATGCTCGAATTTATAGATATCGGGTATCCATCAAGGTGTCCGTCTGCAAGTAATAGAGGGGAGTTTTACATTTTCGTACCCCCGCAAGCACTCTTTTAAAAAGTTACACTGGTTATAGACGAGCCGTCTTCCTACGTCTGATTCGCGGGCTGTTGATGACAGTCCCTTACGTCTCAAAAATATCACAAGGTACTTACACATAACTTTCTCACCATCTCACCAGAGGTATTGATAGCATCTTTTCCATTACAAGGTGCAAATATGGGCTATGATATAGAATTAGGAGACCAAAGGGGCAATTCGACTGGCTAAGTTATTAAGTAGCTTAGCTCTATTCAAGTAACGCCAAACGCCCCATTTCTCACCAACTCTCCCAACTCAACAAAACCCTTCCACCACACCACCTAGGCCCCCCACGCATCCACATCCACGCTCACCCACACCCACACACACCCCCCCCACCCACGAACGGGCCCATGGCTGTCCTATATATAGACTTTCATATCACACAAATTCTAACATCCAATCAAGTAATTGCATCAGTGGTTTAGTGGTAAAATCCATCGTTGCCATTTCCCTCCGATAGAAAGGATAAGGAAAGGAGTCGATGGGCCCCGCGTTCGATTCGCGGCTGATGCATTTTTATACTTGCATCTCCACCCCTATGGTGTGGGTGGTGTTCTTTTTTACTGTTGTATAGCACTTGACGTTGGAAGTCCCGAGGAGGGGGATCCGTCTCTGCGCATAAGGCCCTTATTACGACTTGAAGGCAGAGAGAGGTAAGAGGCGCCGATAGCTAAGAGGAATCTTTTGATGAAATTCTTTTTTTTTTTTTGAAAAAATAGAGATCATACACAAGATTATAACATATTGTCCCTAGGTATGTTGGTTTCTCCCAGGCCCCGTGATACTCCTTTTCATTGCTTTTCCCGAGCCATTGACCCCTCATATTTGGTTGGCTGAGGCCTACAAGGTACTATCCACGTTAACAAGAAAACAATGATGAAACTTCGGTCCTGACTGCTGAAAAGGGGTGGTGGTGATGCATATTGCAAATGACTCACTTGTTGGAGACATCCTGGCAATGATTTCTATGCCCTGTCTCTTGTCCATTTTGCGTCTTTGGGAAAGGGGCAGGAGGTTGAGAGAGCACAGACCACATCCCACTATCAGCAACAGAAACCCACCCACGCACCCACCACACAAGGCACAATTGCGAAATCTTCACTCAGAGCTGCTGCAGCCCCACCATTTCCAACTTTCGACCTTTTAACTCTTCGGACTCTCGAACAACAAGATACCCTCCCCCCTCCGTGCGATCCTTTCAAGATGGACGGCGAAGACCCCCGCGAGAGGCCCGACTTCATCTCCAGCATAATAAACGGCCTGGAGAGGTACAACCCCGAGGCTGTCGGCACGCTCGAGGACTACTTGCGGCAGCAGTGCGAGGAGAGATTCGTCGACTGCAATGCCAACCGGACGTTGTTGAAGCTGTGAGTCTTGGTTCTGGCACCCCCTTTTTTTTAATCTTTGGTTTCGAAATCCTCGGTTGGAGTGTCTGTGTCTGGGATGATGATCAAATTCCACACGTTTCCTATTACCTGACCAACGGAGCGATCGAGGTCTAACCAACCCTTCCCCGTTCTGATGTCCGATTATTAGCTCTATCTGACCAACACATACGGCATTCTTCCACTGCTCTGCTCCGCGCGCTTTTGGGGGGCCTAGTAAACGGCTGGAACATGCCGTGCAGAGAATATCCGGCTAACCCATATCTCCTCCCCCCTCTCAAATAGGTACCAGCTGAACCCCGACCGCATCAAGGATGAAGTCATAACCAACGTTCTCGTCAAGACCCTGACGTGCTTCCCGTCGCCGCAGTTCGCGCTGGCGATGCACCTGATCCCGCCGTCGATCCTGGCGCCGGCCAACGCGCGCGCCGAGCTGCCCGAGGCCATCTCGAAGCTGCGCGAGCTCGACGGCCAGCTGCAGGGTGCCCAGTACGCCCGCTTCTGGGCCACGCTCGACAGCGACGACCTGTACGCCGACCTCACGGCCGACGTGAGCGGCTTCGAGGAGACGGTGCGCGTCCGCATCGCCACCCTCGTCGGCCACGCCTACCGCGAGGTCGAGCTGCCTCTGCTCGAGGCCTGGCTCGGCCTCGAGGGCCAGGCCGCCGCCAAGTTCATCGCCGAGACGGCCGGCTGGAAGGTCGACGACGACGGCCTTGTCAAGGTGCCTAGGAACCCCGAGAACGAGGCGCGGAAGGCCGAGGTCCGCGAGGACGTCAACGTGGACATGTTCTCGCGGGTCATAAGACGTGCCTGGGAGGAGCAGACTGCGTAGTGGCGGCGTGGTGCGTGTGTTGTATGACGGCGACACGATGCTACGCTACGCTTGGGAAAGGGAAAGGCCCGATGAATGCGTTATTTGATGGGCTTTGGGAGACGAGACAAAACGGTCCATGGCGTTAAGGGGTTATCACTCGGGAACGATACACCCATAGTTTTCCTGGAGGGTCTCGTGAGCTCAGATTCACGATCTATAGACACGTGATCATGAAAAAAATTGATGCAATGCTGATATGCTGCGGTACATATGTCCAGTGATTTTCTCTATCCTTCAGTTCCATCGTGACACGCCTGATATGCATGCGCTTGGATATAGCATGACTACACCAGTACAGTACACCCGCCGACGTCCTGATCACCGTCGATTTGTAAGCTCCTCCCACTGCACACCAGCCCACTCCTCCAGATACCCTGCCTTTCCCTCCTCCACGCCGCGGGCCTGACAATCCCGCTCGCAGACCCCTACGATCACGGTACCCCAGTCCATACCCTCGAGGGACATCTCGTCCGCCTCCAACTCCGTGATGGCGTTCGGGCAGAGCTGGACCTCGAACACGCGGCCGGCCCCGCAGTTCGCGCACCGCGGCATGCCCTTCGGCCCCGCAACCCCCGGGGCGGGGCGCCCGTCGCCGCCACCGCCACCGAGCAGGATCCCCACGGCGTCCGCCTTGGAGTACAGCAGCGGCTGGCCCCCGAACTCGTACCGGATGACCTGGTCCGGGTTCTGCGCCATGCGGTCCGCGAACCGCTGGAACGTGGCGTCCATGCTCGACTCGAAGACGTCGCGGTCCTCCTTGCCCCCCTTCCCCCCGCCGCTGTCGTTGTCGACCTCCATCCGCACCGTCGACTGCGACGCCGGCGCCGGCGTCGGGTCCAGCGTCTCGTACTCGGCGTCCGTGAGGTAGGCCGCCGGGTACGGCCGCGGCTGCGCGGATTCCGGGGGCCAGGGCTCGGCGGGCTCCGGGGCCGAGGCCCGGGCTTGTGCTTGGGGGTTGTTGAGGGATAGCGTCTCGGCGAAGGTCTTGGGTAGGCTTTGCAGCTGCTGTTCTTGTTGTTCTTCTTTCGGGTTGTCTTCCGAAGGACGAGGTTCTGCGGGTTCCGGGTTCGGCGTCGGCGCTTCGGCCGCCGCTTGCGGATTGCTGAAGGGATTCAGGGTACTCGTGCCCGCGAACGGGTTACCGCCGCCTGTCGAGAACGGGTTCGCGGGCCCGGAAGAGGATGAGCCGAGGGTCTTCGCGCCGAACAGCGTCTCGCCCAGGTTCGCGGGTGGTGATTTCTGTCGTTCCTCCTCCCTGGGCTCCTCCCTTCTCTTCTTCTCCGGTGCCGCGCTGCTGCTGGTTCCGGACGTCATGCGCACGCCCCTCACGGCGCGCACGCTGCCCTCCTTCCGCCGGCAGCTCCTGCGCCGGCACACGAAGACGTACAGCCGCCGCTCGTGGCCGGGGAACTGGGCCGGCAGCTCGGCGTTGAGCTGCAGCAGGAGCACCGCCAGGTCCCCGCACACCTTGCACCGCGCGAGCGCCGCCGACGGTGGGCTATCCGGGTCGAGCCATACCTGGAGGACGATGGACGTTTGTCAGTTAATTCGCTGAATTTGAGGGATAGGCGCCTGGGTAGGTAGGCGGCGGAGGACGAGGGGCCGGGGAAGAAGAGGAATCGGGTTCCGCGCTGGTCTGCTAAGTGGCATCACGTACCGGACGCCCGCCCAGGTGGCTGATGTCCTCCGGTTCCTTGGATGCGTAGCCGAGGAGAACGTTGGTCTCGGTGTAATCGTCTTGCTCGTCACCCGACGAGTCGCTCTCGTGGGGCGCCATTGTGATCTTCGTGGGTTCTTAAAAGAGCAGAGCATTCACTTGCCACCTGGTGGTGATGGCGGCCAACATTTTTGTCTTGTCACGGGCCGTGGAGGGGCACGCGGGGCTTATCGCGTTATCTGAGATAGGAGTAATTGAACTGGGTAGTTGAATAGATAGCCTTATAAGGATACCGCTGCGCACAAAGGAACAGAGATTGACTGGTCGAGAGACTCAGTCAATTATAGGAGTTTATAGCTTGGGCGCCAGCCCCAAGTCCCACTCTAGGCACAGCCCATCACAGGTATTTATATTTCCGAATAAACCCGAATAATAACTAAGATTTAAATTATAATTAATAAAGATATTAAAAAGTAGGTAACGGATCGGATTAACGCTATATTAAAGGACAAGATGCTTAATAATAAAAGGATTTGTTATTCTTACGAAGAAAGGCGACATTCTTTAAAGTTAATATTTTATACATACTTTAACGCTTGGAACGTTTCTTAAGCTACCTTCAAGCGGTCTATTTATATCTACCGGTGGCCATCTCTATAGGGATATCACCAGTTCTGTCCGGATATTTCGCATGGCGGTGGATGGACGTCAACCCACTCCACGGGGGTGTTTGGTGGCGTAGATTGCGTTGCTGCGACCTCTGGACGTAGCTAACCGTCGAGCTGTAAGCCCTGAAAGCTTTAGTTACCTATCGACGTAGCTAACCGTCGACGTAGCTAACCGTCGACTTAACTATATTGCAACTGTCGGATTTGGAAAAAAAGGAGTGCCGGGGTGTATAAGGCGTACGAAGCCTGCGCTAGCAGACCGAGTAAGCCGAAATGCGCGGGAGGCGCCCCTTTCTTTTCCTGTACTGGTCCTAGCCGGCAACGATTAGGCAGCTAAAACGAGGGCTTATTGTGCTGCCGCGGCGTTGCGGTAGCCTCACGTTCCTTAATTCGCTAACGCTTCGTTCGTATCGCTTCGGGCAGCCAGGCCTGGATTGCACCCTTAATGATTGCGCCATAAAGGCTCCGATTTCGGGATTAAATTCCTGGTCGGGCCGACGATCGGCGGTAAAAACGCAGCCAGCCTTATCCAAATCCATGGTGCGGTTGTTAAGTTCTGGGATTAAGAAGGTGATAATGGTTACAAATATAAGTCGCAGTTTGGGGTGGGGTTGTAGGAGCGCACGGATTCAAATTGACCGATTAGTGGACCTGATGTCCCCTATATCTGGCAGTTACCCCTATTTTGCGACACGTTCCGAAAATAAAGTCATCAATAACAAAACCGGCCACCTCTCTATTCCTCTCAAATATTTAGCTCGATGTCTTGATACCGACTCCTTCATTCCTCAATCAGACTAAAGTCCGCTGTGCCTTATAGCTTCGGGTTCTGTGGAGAGGGGTCGGAGGGCGCCAGGGTCACCCCAAGGTTGGCTTGCGAGTGCATTGGGTGTATATTGCTGAATATGTCTCCGCAATGGGAACAGAACCAAAGGCGTAGCAGTTCCCGGTTTACAATCATATCGATTTTGGGACCTGCTTGTTCCAGGATATGTTCAAGGAGCTGCAAGGAATGAGTTGTGTTGCTAAGCAGCAATCAAGTTTGTGGGTTTCGCGATGCTTACTTGCTCGGTACTTCCAGTTGTACTGGGAGATTCTGCCATAGTCGCGCGAGGTTGATATCGACCATAGATTTGTCAATCACTTAGTAGGATGGGGTACTAAAACTTCGAGCGCAGCTTTGTCATTACTTGTAAGATGAAATACCAAACTTCGAGCACTTGGAACTAGCATTCTCCAGCCGACGAGGGTAGCCTCTTATATAAACGATTGTCGCCAGGCTTCCAGCTTTATGATCGAAAGTAATCTCCTCTTGAAGTAACTGGCAGCATGTGTCTTCATGCCTTGTTACTTGATAGGCTCAATGCTTGGGTTTGGGAAAGCCAAGACGGATGCGGCTCGATGCCCAGGGCTCGGTTCCGGGCTTAATGCCAGGGGCTTGGAAGTGCCAAGGCTGATGCGGCTTGATGCCCAGGGCTCAGTTCCGGGCTTGATACCAGGCTTGGCAGTGCCCTTGTGATGCGACGTGGGGATGCATGCCGCCCCGTACCTTTTGCACTATTCCCCCGGACATATGCCCGAACCAAAGAATAAGGGCAAGCTGTCAAGACCAGGGACCACAGATTGGTCTGAGGGAGCCGATGACGTAGCCGTCAGCCCCGGGCGGATTTCCTCAAATCAGCCTGGGCCTAAAGCTTGGTAAGGCCCGGTATCAGCTCGGCATCAGCCCGGCATCCGCCCGGCATCCGCCCGGCACCAGTGCAATAGGCCTCCACACCACACTTACCACTCCGCGGCTAATACAGGTTAGAACTCTGCTTTCCACTATAAAGACAAAACGAGGTCGCCGACGAGGCATAAGACAGGCCGGTCCCCGCAATGCAGTAAGTACCGTGGTTATATTTCCCCCCCGCCCCCGTTTTCTTTCAAACCGAACCCCATACCACCAGACACCGAAACCTCCAGGGCACCGAGACTTGTTCCCATGGCGGGTTCACGCGAGAAAAACCACTTTGGCTTCGGCGGCCCTCCGCTCATTGACGACTCGACCTCAATTTCCGCTGGCAACATGCCTGCCGGGATTCCATCGCCCACCATCGAAGACGTCCAGTCGAGCACCGCCCAGCATGTCCAGGCTAACATGGCCAATTTCGCTGAAGAGCAGGGCAGGACCCCTTGGGGCCATGGTCGTCCGCCGTTTGGCAATACCGCGACGGCTCTTGACAACCGCGGCGGGTTATTCCAGGCCATCACCGACAGCGGGCAGAGCGCCTCCTCAGCTCCCGTCACCACGAGCATCTGGGCCTCACCGTCTCCTGATGCCCTAGACCATACGCAAGGCTTCAACATTGCCGCTGGAAGGCGGGCTATGGCTGCATACAGCTCGATTTCGTCACAGGGCAGAACCCCCTTGGGCCATGGTCGTCCGCCGTTTGGCAACACCGCGACGGCTCTTGGTGGCCACGACGGGCTATTCCAGGCCACCATAAACAGCGGGCAGAGCGCCTCCTCGGCTTCCGTCGCCGCGAACGTCTGGGCGGCCACATCGTCTCCCGATAACCTGGACTATCAGCAAGGCCTCAACCTTGCCGCCGGAACGCAGTCTATAGCTGCGTATGACTCGACCCTGCCGGCGTACACGCTGGTGCCGCCGGTTTTCCCTAGTTACTTCCAGCAACTGCCGAAGGAGATCCAGGCTCAACAGATCGAGATCGTGTTGATCTCCCTTAGGCAGTCGGGAGCCCAATATGCGGAAATCTCAAACACGATCAGAGCCCTTTTCGGCGTGGAAATAACACCCAACGCCTTAGTAAAGCGGTTCGGGAAGCTCCAGGATCAGTATTTCGGGGTAAGTTGACATAAGCCGGAATCATGAAGGCGACGCCTGCAACTACTGACATTCCTAATTCGCAGCCACTTCCCGAAGCGGTAAAAAAGGCAATGCCTGATCTCGTCGCCGCCGTTAAGGACAAGATGGCATGCATGGATCTCAGGCTTTCCGAGGCAGAGAAGAAAGCCATGGAGGATATTTTGAAGGAGCTACCTCAGATCATTCCCAGATTTGTCCAGCACCGCGTTATGCAGAAACGTAAGGGCATGGACAAATAGGTGTAGTGGCTCTTGACGGTTAGCAGCACCGCCATTTTTTCTGGGCGAAAGGCGTCTGATCCTCCAGGGATTTGTCTTGAAAATTGCTGGAGTAGCGTTGATTGAGTGAATTTGGATAGCGCAGCGAAAGGGAAAACAAGTGACGAAAAGATTTCGTGTTTCCAAGACTCGCTTCGAAGCTGTCCCTTTTGCGCTCAAGCGGTTGGATGCGCCTTCTTTCCGCTGTATTTCTCAGCTCCCCTCGTTACCTCATGGGCATAGAATGCTCTTGGTGGTCTTGGGCGAGGCGGATTATGTCTTGATCGAATACTACCATATGTTGGTTTCAACTTAGAGGCGGCAGATACTGCGGGCACTCGGGCGTAATAAACACCGAATCCGACAGATGGGGATGCTAATGATAGCCTTAAGCGGGAGGTAGATTCGATCGACAAAGTAAAGCAGGCCGCCGCCGACAAGGATAATCCAAGCGTAAAGAAAGGTAAGTATGTGGGCCGCGGGGCTGAAGGAGTTTCGTACAAACGAAGCATTAGACCGAGGCTACTTGTACCCAGGGGCGGGCTTTAGGCGAGGCGATGGATGTCGCCGAAAAAGAAGCCGACGAGATTCATGCTCGCCGTAATCGAAATGCCCTTTGGCTTCCTCATCCTAGCGTGGCAATTAGAAAATTGAAGGCTTAGGATGCGGTCGGTGAGGTATTCGCCTGCCTAGCTCTCGTACGCGGCGGCCGCGGTTTCTTAGTGGTTGTGTTTTACGAGCTTATATACCTTTATGCAGGGGAAATAAAAGTCGGGTACCGCTAGTAGTATCGGCGTTCAAGCTTGAACCAGACTAGGTTCGCAGCGGAGAGCTGGATGAAGGGTCGTTGGAGAGCCATGATGCAAGTATTTCTTAACGGGCGAAAGAACGCCAAAATAAAAGTTGGGTTGGTCCAAGAACTTATAATACCAAGTTCGTACCAACAATGGGAGCCGGCGGAAGACATCGAGGCGCCCTTGGCTAATGTAGATTTTTAATCTTAAGTTTAGTAAAGCTTTCCCCACTACCCGCAGCGAAACCCAGACCCGTGGATGCTTCGGCCCATGTAAAGCCAAAAAGCCTCCGAGGGCGGGTCCTTGGGAGGCTCTACTACCAGGTAGAGTGGTGTTGGACCAGGGCTCCTATATGACACGCTCGACGCTATGATGCTTTGGGATATGGAGAAACGGACAGACTTAGACGAGTTTTCCGTGGCATCGTCGCGTCACGGCTCACCAGATAGTGTACGCAAACTGTTATATATAGGGGATATCAGTTATTTTGTTATATTAAGTTAGTTGCGTGCGCTTTAGTACGCCTGCAACGTTGAAGCACCTTAGCCACGGATTATATATACGCCGATCAGTAGGTGGCCTTTCCTTATATGGAGTGCGTTTTGCATCCCTGACTAAGCTGACATTTGCTGTCCTAATATTGGGGGTGGGAGGCAGCCGCATATAGACTTCGGCTCCTTTATCCTTACAATCCTAGAGCCAAAATCAAAGCCCTTTAGTTCTCTTTGAAGCCCTTTCAACTAATCACCTGAACTGCCGACAACTTTCCATATAATACAAATCCAAAACAGAACCTTTATAGGCATATTTTTCATTTCAAGCCGGCATCTATAAAGTTGCATAATACGCTATAGAAAGTTACACTGGCCGGGCCGGTACAGACTCAGGCTCACGGACTCCAAGGAGTTTAAGAGACAAGTTTATAAGGGCAAATAGACCTTCAATACCAGGACCGCCTTCTAAATTCACCAAAATGATAGCATACACACCCAACAAACCTCACCAAGAAACTTACCGAATTTGCCCACAACCATATTCTGAAAAACCACACCTTATGCCAGTACGAGTCACCCAGCCACCACAGTGCCTTTAAGCTATCGTTGAGAACGATCAGGCACACGAAGAAGTTGGAAAATACGTACGAAGCCAATATTATGGTCCGGAACTCCATCAGCGCATCGGCCGTGGCAAGAACCTTCGGCCGCTGCGCATCCCGATCCACGCTCTCATCAGGCGGCGTCAGCGCCCGCCGCACGGCAGCGTCATACTCCCTGTCCCTCGCCTCAGGCGAGTCGTCTCGCTCCGTGGCGGCCGATCGAACAGCCGGGTCCTGGTCATTGAAGGTGAATCGGCGCTCAATAGCTGACGCCCCGACGCCCGGGGACCGTCGCGAGGCGAGCTCTTGAGCACGCAGCTTCTGGCCCCACGTGACATCGTGGGTGTTGCTGAAGGCGTAGACGTTAAGAATGTTAACATACGATGACGACACAAAGAGGAACTGAGCAAACGACGTGAGCAGATGCCAAGGATCGCGGGCCAGGAGGCCGCTAAGGATGTAGACACCGAAGACGGAGAAGGCCGAGACGATAACGGTCGGTGCACCGAGGTCAGCATAGAACTCGCCGATGTAGGTGTAGCTGCTCTCGCCGGTGGTGTCGGCCTGAAAGTCGGCCACTCGCTTGATGAGGTAGATAATGTTCATGACCAAGTAAACTTGGACGAGACCGAAGATGAAGAAGGAGATGACGTAGGCGACTTGGTGGTTCCGTGGGCGGCTGCCGAGGGCGAGGATGAACTGGAAGAGGATGGTGGCGAGGTACACGATCTGGATCACAGCGTTCACAACGGGCGTTGCCTTGCCGAATGGGAATCCCGAAATTGGCTGGTCGGGCGGCGGATCTCCCGCGATGCTGTTGATGGTGAAGGTGGCGAGGAGGAATGCGGCAAGGGAGAACCAAGCCAAGACCAAGGCTAAGATGCTATGAAACTGCTGAATGTAAAACAACAACTTGCGTAGGATGGGTTGCTTTGACTCGGAGAGTGCTTTGAATCTCCTTAGGACGTAGATGTTGGAGAAGAAAGCCCCGTTCAACCATCGCCTTCTCTGGTTGATGAAGTCGGTCGTGGTCATGGGGACATCGGTGAACGCTTTTACCGGAACGTACTTCAAGATCCAATTTACGTCCCCCTTGGTAATGATCTGAAAACAGATGACTCTGTCGTCGGCAAGATGTCGGTTGAGATTCAAGGGTGATTGGGTCTTCGGATCACGGTTATGAGCCTCGGTCCAAGTGGGATCTCCAATGAGGGTATCCTCAAGGGGCTTACCGAAGGTTCCCACATACCTGGTTTCTTAGTATAAAAGCTCACATATCGCGAACTCGGAAGGAATCGCAGACAGGCAATGAGAAACTCACCTGTAGGCTGAAAAAGCACCTGGCAGTAGGGATAAGTATCCGGTTGCAGACTCAAACGTCCGATCCAGCTGAAACCCGACTTTGTACTCGAAATTCTGCGCGGCGACGAGAGGATTGAGTATGTTCGCCCATTTGCCGTCCAAGGAGCAGACCAGCTCGCCGCACACTGCTGCAATGCGGGGGTTCATATTGAACTCCTTCCAGAGTCTGTACAGCGCCCCTGTGCTGACCCTTGTGCCCACGTCCAGGTGGACGACGACCTCAGGTTGAAGAGCGCCAGCAAAAGCGTTATAGAGCCAGCGGTAGGAGTTAAGTTTCCCGCAGTTGGAGGCTTTCAGAAACAACATGAGTTGTACAGGCGGGGCTTCGAGTTCATTTCCGCCGGCAGGTCCATTTTGCGGGGGGTCATGTCGTTCCATAGTCAAGTCTTCCGCGACAGAAAGCCGAGTGGAATATTCAAACTATGATGTGCACGATCCCATTTAGTATATGGTTGAGGCTACACAAGTTGATGCACATATTATGCGGGAAAATGGTTACACACTTACTAAGTGCCCAACCACTTCAGACCCATCTGGATTTCTCTTAAGGCAGAGACCATCCTGATATAGCCCAATTGCGGCGAGGATATCAAGAACTCCAGGGTCCATTGCCTCCATGCCATCCACAATAATACACGCCACAATCTTTGTCCAAGCATGGTCCGGACCCCAGATGAGCGAATTTTTCTTCTGAAGGAGCTGACGACAGTTCTGAATAACACTATGCAAGGTGCGGCATAGAAGCTTCTTCTCTTCATTGTACACCGTGATTCCAACAAGGATCTCCGTATGACGGTGAGAGAACACTCTTGGGCGTAGGCTGTTTCCATTTTTGTGTTTAAAATTTTGAGGATCCACGGATATAGCTGTGTCTGAATAGGGTTGATTTATCATTGAAACACTCTCGCTATTCATTATGTAAACTTACATGACAAGCACCCGAACTCTCTGTTCAATCTACCATCAGGGAGTCTGTACTGCGGTGCGACGGAACAGGCAATGACTGATGGAACGGGCACATCAACCCTAAAGACTGGAACATTCTGGCTGGGGCCGGTCCGTGAACGTCCCACTTCGCCCAGCTCTATATCCATATCTAAGCTCATTTATTAACATACCAGAACATAATCGGTATCAATAGCATGTCTGAAACCGCCTACCTTCTGGTGCCCGCTGTTCATTTGCCGCCCCAGCGATGAGCGGGACGCGAGGATTGAGTAAATCGAAGTTTTCCGGAACTGGCGATCTGGTGTCATCTTCGATCCCGCTCAAATCCGCGTCAAGCCAGTTAGCGTTTGTCCTTCCGGAGTCGGAGCCTTGGAAACAATTCATGTCGTCGGCAGGTTCTTTGCACAAAGAGATAAAGGCCTCCCCTGGAAAAAGCAGCTCAGCATCCTCCTCCACCAGCAGCGGCGCACAATTCCAGAGCTGTTGGTACGACCGCGATTGGCACGACACAGTATTTCAAATTATTCGTCAGACAGGTCTGCTGTGCCACATCATTCTTGCCAGAAGGCTCGGCATCGAGGGGAGCTTCACGATTAGGTCGGGCTGAAGCTAAATCGGGATTGGCGTGGCTCTGCTACTTAGATCATGTGGGGGAAGTCCATCGAGAGACAGATATTTGGAGATCTGCTCTCCGCGAATCATGAGGAAGCCATAGCAATAATCGAGGCGTCCGCCAAGGCTCTGGGGGGCATAAGAGGGTCGCCGGATAGCCGAGGAGAACCTTCTGGCTCGACCAGACGTATGGAAACGTGTGAAAACTACGGGTCTGTAGCTGATTTAATGGCTGGGGTTGGCCCCTATAAAGCCGTCAGCTACCGGGATTGCACCCAATTCCTGAATCAGAATTCCGAAGGGTGATTACCTCAGCTAGCTCAGGCCTCTGCTGGCTCGTTCTTACCTCATCGAGATCAGGCCCTATTTTTGAGGTTGTGGCTGCGCCGTGGCCAGAGCTTTCAATTCAGAAGTACTGAGTATCAGGCTGTCAGATAAGTAGCGCAATAAGTGCGCACTTATCAATCCAGTCTTTTGGTGCAGTGGCTACGCAACACAGGCCGAATAAAAACATTCTTGTTAGGTAGCCCTTAGGGCCACACCAACGTTAATCTTAATACTAGTTAGCTACGAGCTTCTTATTAACTTTACCGATACATAATGCCGCCCCTATTACGGATACACTTTCTTAGCGCTACCGTTTAAGTGCTTCCGCCGTTTAACTACTTGCGCCGTTTAATTGCTTTCGAATAAAGCTGTCAGAACGTGATCGCCAGTAGGGGGTAGCACATAAATATGACGGCTAAGGGGTTTAACAAACTATTAAACCTAGTCGTACGGTTTATGTTAGCAGTAGTGTCGTGGGAAACTGAGTAATGGGGTAAACAATAGTTATGTCTGGTAATAGCAAATTATTAAAGGTAATCTAGGTAACCAAGTTATATTATAAGCTGGTAATTTATCTAAATTATGGGGGATAGTAAATGCATATATTGTAAACTGGATCCTTTTAAATCCGAAAATCCATCCGGATCCGTATCGTATATGTGAATTAGATTCCCATGGATCCGGGGATCCTTTCGGATTTATACTATTTAGTTGCATGGATCCCTTTGGATCCGTTTATCCACCTGGATTTATGTTACGTAATCCCGGTCGGTAATGGTGTAAATCTTATTCCGACCGTATGCCTAAGCTGGTAAGATGTTAGTTCGTAATAGGATTTCTCCCTTTTATCATTTTTATCCTTAAATATTTTTAAATTAATAAGTCTTTTTTTTTCATTATGCTTAAGAGAATTATTAAGAAAATCGCCAAGCCGCGATAAGGTTTTAACTAAAAAAAAGAAGCGTAAAAGATTATCCTTTAATATCGAGGATTTTAATTTTGAAGTTATGTCTTATTTCGAATACTTCGTACGGAAGGAAAGGTACGTTATGGTAAAAAATATGGTTTGTTATTAAAACTGTATCTTTTATAAATAAGATTATGATAATTCGGGCATTTCGATTAATTCCTTACGTAATATTTTGCGGAAAAAAACGATTAAAGCGTAAGGAGGCTTTTGCCGAAAAGCGACTTTTCTAATTGTAGCGGGATATAAATAAGGCCATCTTTCGTCTTTAACGATTACGTTAGTAATAAGATTTTTTTTTGTTCGAAAGGTATCGAAATAATTAATCGTAAGTTATAATCGTTAGATAAATTGAAAAAGCAGGAAGAGGCTGAGGTGGAGGCCGCCGCGTAGCTTATTTAGGTTGTGGGGGTGGCGAATTTATTTAGTTCTGAAAACGTCGATTGGTTTTTTCCGGCAGATCCGGGCTGGGAAGTTATTTTGAACGTTGCCAGTTTTGCTAATGAAAGTTCTTTAATAAGCGTTAAGCGTTTATAAGATTTTTGGCAGGTTCCTAGGTATTTTCGAAGTTTGGGTAATCCTTTTATTTGATTAGGTATTCGATAAGTCCGTCTCTTTTTCGTATATTTAGGATTTCTTTTGCCTTTTTTTCGTATCCTATATTAACTTTAATAGTATTTATTACTAACTTAAGTAAAGAAATGTAAAAAACTGGGTAACGTTTAACCTTAGGTATTAATTTCAATTAATAATTTTATATAAGCCGATATATTTGAAGTTAAGTTTTTTGTTTAGTTGCTTAGTTTAGAAGTTTTTGGTAGCTAGGTAAACCATTTTTCCCTTTTAAAAGGTTGGTTCTTTTAACCTTTTTTGGTTATAATACTTCTTTATTTAATTACGTACGAATTCGAATTCCGTTTTTGTTTTTGCGTATAATTATTTAAGTTATTTTAATATAAGGATTACTTTAAAATGTTATAGCTCAGCAAAGGCTTAGCCTCTCCAAACGGTCGGAGACTACAGAAAGATAAGTCCTAGGAGATCGGATTACGTGACTTTTGATTACGGTGGATCCAGTAATTAGAAGTGATTAGGGCTAAAAGGATTATTATTAATTATAACGAACGATGGTAATTAAAAAGGATTAATATGGATCACCTTAAAATAATAAAAAGGATATATACGCTTATTACCTCTCCTACCGTCTAAATAATACCAGCTTGTAATATAACTTGGTTACCTAAATTACTTTTAACAATTTATTATTACCAGACGTAATTATCGTATAATTCGTTACTTAATTTCCTACGATATTACTACCAACATAAACCGTACGATTTAGGTTTAATAATTAGTTAAATTTTTTAACCGTTATACGTTATAAGCTTTTATTTAATAATATTATCAAACTTTAAGTAATACTTTTAATATAATGTCGTTTAGTAAGCAACCCGCTTTTAAGAAAACTTTTTAATGTAACGAACCTGTCATACATCCACCAGGAAGTATGAGCAGTATCCGAAATGGGGTCTTGATTTGTAGGTAACAATAGGGCGAAGAATAATTTACTAAGGGTTTGTTCGTTAAAAAAATTTAAAAACTTTTCCTTTAATTAAAAAACGGTATAATTACCTTTAGTTAAGAGCTTAGATTAATAGCTAAGAAGCGAAACTAAATAGGTACTATTTACATAAAGAACCGGTTCGTTATATGTCCAGTTATCTTTTAATAAGTATGTCGTAAATCTATGTAATTTATGTAATCTAATCCCAGATTACCTAAATTACCTAAATTATTTAAAAGCTAAACCCTTTAACCGACCTTTAGCCGTAACGTATTCCCGCGTTAAGCCTTAAAGGTAAGACCTTAAAACGAAAATACTATTTTCGTAACACTATTTCTTTTTTCCAAGGATTTTTGTCCTAAAAATAAAAACAGTAAGTCGTTTCCTTTTTTTAAACCCACTTCTGGACTTGGTTAACCTTTATTATGTTAGGCCGTATTAAAAAACAAAAAAAAAAAAGCCTTGTTTAAACCAGCGCGATTTTCGGGATAATCGTATTAACTTAATTAAGAAATTTGGTATTAAGGCTTTTCCGTATTTTTATTATATTCGACTTGGCGAAACCGAATATTTTTACGCTTTAAAGTACCCAAGTTATAATAACTATATTTATCGCCAACGTTTTTCCTATAACGTTTTAACCATAAATTCCTTAAAAAAGATAAACGAAATACAGGAACGTTTTTAAAAAAAGCAGCGAAAAGTTAAGGACAATTTCTTAACGTACTAAAAAACAGCGGAAAAGGAACTGGACGAATTAAGGCGTCGCCAAAATGAAAAATCGAAAAAGTTTATTAAAAAATTAAAACGCTTACGTTTTTAACAAAATCTCCTCAAAAAACGAGTATTAAAAATGTTAAAAAAAGGTCTAAAATTAGATCAATTAAAAAAACGGGAAAAAATAAAAGAAAAAAGGCGACAGGTAGAAATAAAGCAAACATAACTTATTTCCGAGATAGATGCTATAGCAAAGGCGTTTACTTCCTTCGATTAGAATGCCATAAGGTTGGATTTAAATGGGGAACCTTTATTACCTATAACCTTGGCCGCGTTAAAAACGGTCGGTCAGGATTCTGCCGGTAAAACGTCTTAACTAGATTTATCGTATTCGTTAAGTAATTAAATAATTCTCAAGTATTTTCTTTATGTAAATATCCTTCCCACTTAACTAAGTATTATATCTTATTTTTGCTCATTCTGAAGTTTAGTACTCGTTTAATTTCGTACTTATTATCGTTTTTTTCGATTTCCAGGCTTATCTTTAACGGAACGTTCATAAGTATTAATTCAAACAAGAAAATATAAAAAACAAGGTATATTTTTATTATTTTAGGTAATAACAGTTAATAGTTAGTTTTGAAAATAACCTTATTAATCTTAAACGGATTAAGTTTCTTAAAATTAAGCTTATTACTAGGCCTCCTGATTTTAATTTATAAAATGTTCGTTATTGCGTTTTATTTTTAACGTAATAAATAAACCTTATTTCCTTTCGCTAAAATTAATCCCTTAATTCTTTTTTTATTATAATATTAGGCCATTCTTTATTAGAAAAAACGTAACTCGGCTTATAAGCGGGATTATATCGTCTTAATCTTTATTACCATTATTTCGGCTCGTAGAACTATGGTGATAATTACAAAAGTCCTATATAATAATTATTCCGGTCGTTAAGTTATTGCCTTATGTCCGTATATAGCTATATAAAGGAAGATGCCCATATTTTCATTAATAAACGTATTATAAACTATTTATGCTAACGGTAACCGCTTTACTTAGTTATCTTGCTGGTAATTAACATAACTTTTAAGGTATTATTTTAAGATCTAATTCAGTCGTTCCGTCTAACCATTTATTTATAGGTAATAAGCTATTAAAAACTTAAACTTAACACTTATTTATTTAAAAAAGCTAATACCAAACTTAAACGTAAAAAGCTTATTTCGGTTAGAAATAATCTTTTTTAATATTTCGTATTTATCGAGGTAATATCGTATAAATACATAAACTGTCAGCAGTCACAGTGATCAAATGCAGGAATCTGGCGTAACTCTCATGCGTTTGGTTCTTCGTGTTCTAGGAAAGGACAAATCTAGTCCGTAGGCAATCGCCCTTACATATATGATTATGTGACAAAGGATCGTCTGAGGATAAAGGGTGTCCCAGGTAGCACTCCTGCAGCCTGGACCCATAAAGCCAGCCAGCAGGCAACATCTGTACGCACCAATTGCCGACACGCCCTTTTGCGTCAGGTAACCATGGCTGGAAAGTCCAAAAATCAAATCTAGTCTGTACGGGGATTAAACCGTAATCTTTGTTTTTAATTTATTTTCTTAAGTCCTAAGTTCCGTATAAACCGCTTAAAGTTTGCCCTGTTAAGTAACTTTATGAAACCATCGGCAGGGTTATCTTTGCTTTTTACGTACTGGAAGTTAATATTTCCTGTATGGACTTTTTGACGGACGTAATGGTATTTAACTTTAATATAACGCTTTCTTTTCGACATTTGCGTCTTTTTTACCTATTTCAGGGCCCTTATATTATCTTCCAAAATGGGAATGGAACCTTTAAGCATAAGCTTTAGTTTTATTAAAAAATTCCTAATCCCTGTTACTTCCGTTATAGCTATTCCTGCTTTTACGTATTCTGCTTCCGTGGTGCATTTCGTAATAACGCCTTATAACTTTAAGATTTAAAATACGGGCGCTTTAGCCATAAAAAATACATATCTAATTATGGATTTTGCTAACTTGCTATTATCCGTAAAGCTTATATTTATTGCTCCGAATAACCTTAGGTCGTTATATTTCCGGTACGGGTAGTTTTATTTTAACTTCCGGTACCGAAAAAATAAGTTTGTTATACCGTTTAAGTAACGTAATAATTTCTTAATATATTCCCGATATTTAGGTAACGGGTTACTTATAAACCTAGCCTAAATTAACGTTATAAACGTTATATCCGGTTTGTTAATATAACTGGAAAAGTTAAATTTCTTTACCAGATTTGCATATTCGAATATGTCTTTTTTGTTAGCCTTGCCGTTATGTTTTATAACGTACTTTAAGTAATCCTTAATAAATAACGTAAACTTTTTTCGCATTTCGTTTAACCCAATTAATTTTAATAATTTTTCGATATATTGCTATTGGTTTAGCCTAACGTCGCCAGTCGACGAGGAACGGATAATTCGTACGCTTAGGTACTAATCCGCGTTTCCCAAGTCCTTAATAAAAACGTCCTTAGCGATTTCCTTGGTAACGCTTTTAAGGTATTATCTATCGGCTCCGAAAAGCAGGAAATTATCAACGTATAAAGCGATAACATTTCCAATCTTAAAGTTAAAATAAATCGTATTATCCGAAATTAACGGGTAAAAATTTAATTTCGTAAATATCTTTCTGATTTTTTTTTATTAAGCAGTTCCAGCTTGTTTTAAGCCGTATAAAGGGTTTATTAGCTTAATAACCTTTTTAGGGGAAAACTAATACTTCTATTTATCTTCCGGGTACGTATCGAAATACTCCTTTAGCATGGGGAATTGCTTTATGTAAATATCTTCCTTTAGGTTTCCATTTAAATACGTAACGATAAAATCAATCTGGAGAATATGCCAGCTTAAATAAGCAGCCAAAACTATTAGGATCCTTTAATACATAGCTTTTGCGATATTCGCTACGGTTTTATTATAGTTTATTTCTTTTCGTTATATAAAGCCCTTTACGCAAATACGGGCCTTAAACTTATCTAGCTCTCCTATAAACGTATACTTTTTCCTTAATACCTATTTAGCATTAATAAGGTATCCGTAAGTACGGCCCTTATCGAAGGGTATAAAGTTAAAAGTTTTACGTAAAAAATTTTCCTTAATTTTCGTAAAAATTGCTTTAAACCATATCTTTCGCTTTAGGCCTTTTATGGCTTCCTTTAAGGACGGGCCGTCGTCCGTTATTATAAATAACCTATAAATGGTAAATAATTTACTTAAGTTAATATCTTCCGAATCCTTAAATATGCCATCGTATTTATCCTTTACCATATTAACCATTTATTAATATTCGTAAACGTTCCGGATAGCCCGTTCGGCGTTTCCGGAATTACCAAAAAAGTTTTCGTCGTTACTCGACGGGCTGAAATAGAAGGTATATAGGCCGTAATTATCGCCCTTTTAGGTTAAAGCTAGCTTTAATTTACGCATTAATTCTGGGGCTTTATTTAAAGCCTTTAAGGTATATAGCTTAAGAACCGTCTTCTTTAAACGCCCTTTTTTACGTTTAACCTTTTTGGTTTCCTTATCCGTATCATCCTTTAAAACGACGTTATGGTTCTTATTTTTCATTCTAACGCCTTGTTTTTAACGATGTTTCAAACGTTTCTGCATTGGTTATAAAAGCGATCGGATGATATCCTTAAGGTTTGGAGGTTACCCTAGCTTTTTTAAGTTTTCATAAATTATAACGTACGGCGTGGTAAATACTTTGCCGCCCTTTAGTAACTATACTTTGTAATTATAAATCCCTTCGTAACTTAATAACATCCCTTTAATTTTTCGGGCCTTTAATTTTTCTAACCTAGTCCTATGGTTCTTATCGATCAAAACCGTACATCTGTTACCGAAAATACGAAAATAACTATTATCAGGCTTATGTAACTATCCTTTAGGATTAAATGCTTTCTTAAAATACTTGATTAACGTTATGTTATTTATTATAAACTGTCTAATCCTATTAATCGTATACGTTATAACCTTTATAACGAAATCCTAAAAGCATATAAGGATCTTTATTTACGCGGAGGTTATACGCGTTTCGTCTTATAAGAACTAAATACCTCTTTCCGCAACTCCGTTTTAATACTGGTTATATGGGCTGGAAATTACTAACTCGATGTTTTCTATAGCGCAGAAGTTTTTAATAATTATCATGCCGAATTTCCTGCCGCCGTCCAGGCGCAAGGTTTATATTTTTTTGTTTCGGCCTTTTATATCGGGGGAAATCGTTTTTAAACGTTTGGTTATTCGTATAATATATATATATAGGCTTTACTAGGCCTCGTTTTTGGTTTTAAATAAATAATATTCTTTATAACGCAAAAGGTTGTTTATAATAAGGCCGTAATAAGCCTTATTTTTAATGTTAACAGGTTTAACGGACTTTATATTATACTAAATAATCTTTTTTACATATAACCCTCGTCTTTAAGGGTTTATAAATAGTATTTTCCGTATCTTATTTTCGTTATATATTATATAAGGGAACGATTTTATATCTCCGGGGTTTATATCGATCCCCGTAAACCTTTTGATAGTTTAAATTAATCGTTTAATGCTGGGGTGGCAAAGGCGGCGGTACCAAAGGATAAGTTTCTTTATAATTTCGTCCGTCATAAAAACCTTTCCATCCTTGAAAGCGTTTATAAGCATTCGTTTTAAATTATCGCCATTTTCCTTACCGAATATCTCCCCTAGCCCGTATCCCTATTACTAATTCTCGTCGTTCATAAACTCCGGGGCCTTAATAATGGGCTCCGGCTTCCTATAAAGCCATAAAAAGAAACCTTTCCGAGGTACGTTAATCGTTATTAACTGGGACCCATTAGGGTTTATTAAGGTATTCTTACTTAGGTAACTTCCCTTTTTATAATATATCTTTCCAAAAAACACCTTCAGGGGGAAGCCATTAATATATAACGTATATTTTACCAAGGTCTCGTTATTCTCTCCTCGGGAACCTTTTAAGGCTCATTTTACTATCCTAACGGAGGTGGCCAGCATTGGCCCACCACCTGTCATAATATAAATTCCTTTAAATTTAATGTTTAAAATAATGTTTTTTTCGAAATCCTTAATGTTATTCGTAATGTTAACGTTCGCTTTTAAATCCCAGAATAACTTGTCTTTATCGTTAATTATAAATGAATAAATATGGAGAAATATAACGTTTCCCATAATAATTACTTTAAAGGTCTTAATTATTAAAGCTTTAACGTATTCGACTGCTGTAGCTTTAACGTACTCGATTACTATAACTACCTCTCCGATAATTGCTTTAAGGCATTTAACCATTAAAGGCCCTATAGTTAACTTCTGTAATATTTTATTATACCATTATATCAGGTCCTAAAGCTGCTGATTATCGGCTTAGGCGCTAAATGTTCCTTTACTAAAGCGATATACGTCCTTTAAACCCTTAAAAATAAATTGCTTTTTACCCTAACCACCTTTTTAAATATCGCGAAAGTTGCTGCTTCGATTATTGTTGCTATTATTGCTTCCTTAATGTTAACCCTTTTTACCTTTTTTTTTTTTGCCGTTCTTTTCCTTTTAAGGTTTAAGGCAATCTTTAGCTAAATGCTTATATTTGCCGCAATTAAAGCAAAAGGGATTTCCGTTCTTATTCTATGCGGGCTTATTATCTTTATTATTATTATTACCCTTACCCTTACCTTTCTGGGCGTTATGGAACTTCCCGTTTTTTTTTATTGCCAGAACGGTTATAGAACTCGCTATTAAAGTTGTTAATTAATTATTAAAAAAAGTAATCCGTTTGGCGTAATATTAATTATATCGTCTTATACCAGCTGTTAACGCGGTCCTCCATAGCAATAAGGAACATGATAATATGTTCCTCGGTCCCGAGCTTTATGCCACAGCCTTTAATTTTCTGAAAAAGCTTCTAAAACTTGGTGGTAAACTGTACTGGGTTTCCATTATCGTATATAATTTTGCTTAGCTCCTTTTAAAGGGACCTTTACCTGGCTTTACTTATTGCGGCGTAGGTTTTCTAGAAAGTCCTTAACATTTTCGTTCCCTTTTTAATACCTATAATTAACTTAAGGGGCGCCCTTTTGCAGGTTTTGGTAATAACCTTAACGAAACGCAATTAATCTAATTGTTTCAGCTTTATACCTTCCTTATAATTAATCTCCTTAAATGCAAAATTTAACGCGTTATTTTAAAGCTTTTAATTAGCCCAACCGAACAAATAATTTTTTTTATCCAGCGTGAAATTAAAGCGTTTCCAGCGAAACTTGCTATTTCCATTATTGGACTTTTTTTTCTTTAGGCGTATACCTGCCCCGTTAAAGCTATCTAAGCTATTAAAAAAACCGGATAAACTGTTAAAGAAATTATTACGTTTTTTATTACGTTTTTTTAGGGGAACCTAAAATAAGTTTAAAGATAAGGATAAAAACGAAAAATTATCTAAATTATTAAGGTCGTCGCGTGCTATATTTTTTTTCTTAAATAACTTTACCTTTTTACTTTTCGCTTTCTTGGGGAGGTTGGGTTTCTTAGTGGACCACCTTCTAAGCTTTATTTCGCCTTTTTTCAGGGGGTTAATCTTTTCTACGTCGCTTTTTTCCATTATAACGGGAGTTTTTTTCGAGTTACTTACCCGCATTTCGGGTTAAGCGCTTTACGACGCTTTAAACGCCTTCGTTTATGCATTCGTATTCCGCGATTTCGTTGGTTGAAACCCGTCCAGGAATTAAATTATTATTTCGTTTAGTTATACTATCGACTTTTTGGTTTCTCGGTTTTGGAGCTTTAGCTTTCTGACCTTTTTTTCCACCTGTAAGTATCTATCTTCCCGTGCTTTAACGCCCCGTCTGATGTTACCTAAATTATTACCCAAGGATGTATAAAGCTTGTTTAAATCTAACTCGAAATGCTATCTCTGGATAAATGGGGTTCTTGGCCTATCTGCTTTCAGTTGCTATTACTAAGGCAATAAGTCATCTTTTACTAAAGATAGCTTTTATTCTTCCTCCTGCCTTCCCTTACTATAATATTTTTCGGGTAAAGGTACGCACTTAAGGGAAGGGAAAAGGTTATCATTTTGCTTTTAGCCCTTCATAAGGATAAAGCCCTTATCGGATGGGTTGTTAACCATTAGCTCAGTAGGGAACTTTCCTGAAATACGGCGTTAGTTTGACATCGTCAACTGCTACTTAACTTTCTTTTTAAATCGTTAGCTAAGCGGCTTTCTTTTAAACCTCTTGCTCTTTCTGATAATAACTTAGCTGTTACCGTTACCAGACTGCAATCAACCATTTCGTATAACGTATTAGGTTATCAATAACCAGAAAATGCTACTATGTCAGCAGTTATAGTGATTAAATGCAGGAATCTGGCGTAATTCTTATGCGTTTGGTTCTTCGTGTTCTAGGAAAGGACAAATCTAGTCCGTGGGCAATCGCCCTTACATACATGATTGTGTGACAAAGGATCGTCTGAGGACAAAGGGTGTCCCAGGCAGCACTCCTGCAGCCTGGGCCCACAAAGCCAGCTAGCAGGCAACACCTGTACGCACCAATTGCCGACATAAACTAATTATTTTGCCGTCGTAATTCCTTTAAAAGGTAAGAAATATCCATATTTAGTAAATCTATTAACGATCATCTAGACTCCGTCGTATTTGATTCTAATAATTAAGTCTTTAAATGGAAAAAAACTGGTAATAAAATCCCAAGCTATAATGTTCCATGCTTTATCAGGAATATCGGTAGGTTACAATAACCCATAAGGCTTATAGTGTACTACTTTGGCCTTATTACAGATATTACAATTCTTAACAACCTTTTTAACTACTCGGCATAACTTTGGGAAGTCGTACTTCTCTTATAATAATCGGGTAATCTTAAAAATTCCTTAATATCTATATAATAAATCTTCGTAAAATTTCTTTACGAATTATTCCTGTTAATTCTTAAAAACATAAATTTTGCCATAATATAACAGCTAACTCTTTAATTATCCTTTTAACTATTAAATCTCTTTTTTTTTATATCGTAAAAACTTCAAAACCTTATTAAAAGTTCGGGGGTTAATTTTTTTAAGATCTTACATAATTATATAATATTATTTTTATTATACTATAACATTTGCATGCTTTATTTAGGAACTTTGGGATTATAATCGCCTCCGTAATTAAGAATATCCATCTGGATATTTTTTTTTTTTAATATGATATATTTTAAAGTTAAACCTTAATAAGAAAATTATCCAAATTTTATATTATTTGTTTAATTTTTATATCTTTATAAATCGGGTAAAGTTTTTATAATCGGAATAAATATCAAAAAGTTTTTTAATTCCGTTAAAAAAAGGTTCCTACTTTTTAAAAGCGTTAATAATCGCTAATAACTCTTTATCATAAATTAGGTATTTAAATTCTGCATTTCGGAATACTTTAAAGTAATATATTACTAAGTACCATTTGCCGTTATCTTTTAGCTGTTCTAGGACGGCACTTAATACATAATTTAAGGCGTTTATTTTTAGGCGCTTCTTTTTATTTACGTTAAATAATTTTATTATAAGTTTACTAATAATTACGTCTTTTAAGATTTGAAATACCTTCTTTGCATTTTTTAAAAGCTTAAACTCTTTATTAACGTACTTTTTAATAATAAATTTCGTTAATAATCTAAGTATATTTCCGTATCCCTTAATTAGGCCTCGTATATATCCCGTAAATCTTAAGATCTGCCGGATATCGGTAACGGTCGCTTTATTAAAAATAAGCTAATCCTTAATTATTTCCATCTTAAAACGTTAAATTTAAATTTGGCCGGGGGTAAGTATATATCCCAAAAAATCTAGCTTTTACGTATATCATACGTTCTTAACTGGGTTAACTCAGATGTTCGCCTTATTTAAGGTTTTAAGTACTTAAGCTATATGCTATTTATGCTTTTTTAAAGTTTCGGAATAAATAAAAATATCGTTAAGATAAATAAATACGAACTTATCCAGGAATTTTCGTAAAGTAATTATAATTAAACGTTAAAAACTGGCAAAGGTATTAATAAATCCCATAAGCATTATTCGGTATTCGTAAAGTCCGTATATCGTTTTAAATATTATTTTCCACTTTTTTTCTTTAACCATTTTAATACGGTAACATCCGTTTTAAAGGTTAAATATAATAAATTATTTAACTTTATTAACGTTTTCTTTTAATATATTTATAAGGGTTAAAAGATATCCATTCTTAATCGTAATATCATTAAGCTATTTATAATCGATTACTTTTCTAAAAACCAGGTCTTTATTTTCGTTAATTTTTTGCTTTTTATTTTTAGTTTTTAGTACCATAAGGATAAAATATCTAACAGGGGAATTAAAAAGTCGAATATATCCTTTTTTTAAATCGAATTAAATATTTTTCCATAATATTTTTAACTTTTTAAGGTTTATATGGTAAATCTTATAAAGTTTAGGATAATATCCCTTTTTAATAGATATTCTGTAATCCTATTATCCATATAATAACAACTCGTAATCTTCTTTATCCTTAAACAATTTCTTAAATTCTCGATATTTAGGTAATATTATTCCGGCTTAATCTAATACTTGCATTTTTTTAATAATATAGCAAATTTTCTATTTATCTTTTTTAAATAATTTCTTATTACTTTCCTAAAAAAGTATTTGGTATTTCCAGTTAATATGTAAATTACTGGTTTTAAGCTACGGCATTCCCAAAATAATGTTATATCCGGAAATATCAGCAATATCTAACAAAATTCGTTCTTAATATCCTTAAATCAAACCGGAAAGTTCTTTAATTTCTCGCAAAACTTATCCGTTTTCATACTTAAATAAGCTTCCGTTTACTATCCGTAACTTATAAAACTTTAACTTATACCTTTAAAAAACTTAATATTTTTTTACTACCGCAGGAAAAATAAAGTTACCTTCGGTTTTTAAGTTAATCATAGCTTTAAATATATTATTCTTATATTAAAATAGAATTTCGATCTAGCTATATAATCCTTTTACCGTTTCGCATAAGGTTTTATTTATTAAGGCTCCTTGATACCTTACCTTTAAAAGCTTTTAGCATTTTTTAACTTATAATAATATTTAGCCTAAAAAAATCTCCATTCGCGTACTTTTCGAATAGCATATTTAATATATTAATCGTTTTTACATTTAAACCATATTTTTTACTATATATATATATTCGGAAATAATTATTTTTTTCGGGTTCGATTTTTAATCTTATATCTTTCGAATTATTAAGTCAAAAATATAAACTTCCGAAGGAAATATTCCCACATTTAAAAGTTCGTATTAAATATAAAGTATCGGGAAATAATATAAATATCCTTACGATATAGCTTTTTAACTTTATTCTAATTCGGGATATAAATAACAAAACCTAGGATATTTTAATTATTGGAAAGTTTTTATATATTTATATTCGTTATCTGGTTTTATAAATATCTTTTCATTTTATTTAGGTTAAAAGTTATTATCTTTTTTAGCTTTAAAATATATGAGATAATCGTCGATATAACAAACGGTAAAATGCAACGACTTATGCAGGTTTTTTCGTAATTTAGTATGTACCGTATATTTAAGGAGCTTACAAAACTCCGGGAACAACTATCCGTAATTATTAACGTCGGGTTAGAACTAACCGTTTTTATCGTACATCTTATATTAAGATATATCAAAATAGTAAAAGTATCCTAACTTTATAGTTATTCTGGAGGTTATTTATCCGAGGTAATATTTATAGGCTTTAACCTTAAAATCCTAATAAATAGGGTAATTTTCGTACTTTAAGATATCGTTTTAGATTTAAATAATAATGATAATAATAAATTTTAGCTAGAAGGAAATCGAACTAATTTTATTCTTTTCCTTTTTTACTTTACTATCGGTTTCTTATTTAACTGCTTTAATTTTTTTTTTAAAGTTAAGGAATCTTTCCTTTTTTGAAGTTCCTTTTTACGGAAAAGCGATATTCGCTTTTAAAATGCCTTTTCTTGCCATAATTAAAATATTCGATATTAAACTTATCTTTTTGGGGTTTTTTCGAAGTAATGCTTATTTTTTTTTAAAGTTTACCCTTATCCTTTTTAATTTAGTTATTAAAGTTTTTATCGTTATTTCGTTTATTAATTTCTTTTTTTTCGAAATACCGATTAAAAATACGTCGATTAACGATAATTACTTTATTAATATACTTTTTAAAGGATTTTATTTTAGGTACCATATATATTTTATCCTTAATTTAAAATTTTAAGCTATCGTAAAAAGGATAAAATAACGCGCTTTTTGGTAAATTAAAAATTACGGCCAGGCGGTTAAATTCCGTCGTATATTTTGCGGTTAACTTATTTTGGTAAAGGAGGTATAATTATTTTATCGCGTATTAATTTTTATTTAAATTTTTAAACATAATTTACATTCGGTTCTCGAAATATCGATAATCGTTAAAAATATAATTAATAATATTTAAGGATTCCTTAAGGTAATTTTTTAGGTAATCTTTCAAAATAAGCTTAAATTATAAAAGAATTCGTTTAATAAGTAACTAAAAAATAATTATTATTTTTTAATAATCCTATATTAAAAAGCTTTAATAAAATTTAAGGTAAGTTTTAACTTAAACGAAAAATCCTTTTACATTTATAATTCCGTTATAAGGCTTTAAAGTAATTAATTTATAACCCTTAATTTTTAGCATTCCGTAATAGCTAAAGGGTAAAATAATAATTTCGCGGTACCGATTAAGGCTAAATAATAAAAGTATTAAGGTTTTCTTTTTTATTCCTTTAATAAATTAAGCCATACTTTTTTTAGGGGGTTAAGGTTTCTTTTCTTTATCTTTTTCCAAAGCTTGGATTTTACGTAACAGAATTTCTATTTTCTCTTTAGGAAAAAGCTTTCTTTCCTTTTTTTTCGGGCCTTAAGGTTCCTAAACCATTAATTCTTTTTCCTTTTCCGAATTTCCCTAAACCTTAATAATATCTTTTAAAGCTAGGGTTAATTACTAAGTCTAGAAAGAAAAAGGCTTTCCTTTATTACGGGTTATAAAAGGCATAATATTATTAATTAATTAAAGAATTTTTTCGATAAAAGGTAAATTATTTAATTTAATTATTAATCCTTTATTAGCTTATAACGGGAATCGGGTATATTATTTATTTTCTAAACGTCGTTTTGTAATATCGTTTTTATTAAGTTCAGGAAAGTTTATACCTAATTAAACTTAAAATTATCCGTTAGTTATTAATTAAGGAATTATTAAAATATAACGAACTTATTATATATCCACCTAAAAATATAAGCAATATCCGAAATAAGATCTTAATTTGCAGGTAATAATAAAGCAAGGAATAATCTATTAAAAGTTTGTTCGTTAAAAAAATTTAAAAAATTTTCCCTTAATTAAAAAACGGTATAGTTGCCTTTAATTAAAAGCTTAGATTAATAACTAAAGAACGAAACTAAGTAAGTATTATTTACATAAGAAACCGGTTTGTTATATATCCAGTTATCTTTTAATAAGTATATCGTGGATTTATGTAATCTATATAATCTAGTCCCAGATCACCTAAATCACCTAGATTATTTAAGGGCCAAGCCCCTTGGCCGACCTTTAGCCGTAACGTACTCCCGCGCTAGGCCTTAAAGGTAAGACCTTGGGACGAGAACACTGTTCTCGTAACATTTAAGTACTTAAGGATAACCCTATAAATTCCGATAACGAAAAAAACTCGACCTAATCTCTCCCAGGAAAAAACCTTGCGTAAATTTAACTGGTTAATTAACGCGGTTATGTAGCTTACTAACGACAAAATCAAGCTTACTAATACCCTTAAGGAAACTCGCGAATAATTAAAAGTCCAAAAAGTCGAATTAATAAGATAAAAAAATATAAAATAACCCGATTAACCGGATTAGCCAGTCCAGCTAACATAACCTATTTAAACGATTTACGGTAAAAAATCCGGAAAAATTCTAAAACTTACCAAGCTTACCCCTTTCGATAAAACCATTACCAAATTACAATAATTCCTTACGGAATGCCGTACTTACTTTAAGTACTTCCTTATTAAATTTGTAACGCCTATTTTTCGAATCTAATTCGTTATAGGATAATTAACCGGAAACGTAACCATTTGGTTTAAACCTACCCTTTATAAATAAGTTACCAAACCCCCTTAATAAAGGTCCGCAAAAACCACGAACATCTATAGCGATTATGAAAAGTTTAAAAAAAAAGTTAAGAAAAGCATTCGGAATGGTAAACGAAAAAATTAAAGTTAAGAAAAAAAATTAAAGATTTAAAACAGAAAGGATTAGCTTCCGAATACGGCAACTCCTTTATTTAACTGGCTTTAAAGATTAATTAAGGACAAAAGGTATTAATGGCCATATTTGTTGATAACTTAAGAAAAAGGTATAAAAAGAATTATTTAAAAATAAACGCCCCGAAAAGTTGGTAAATTATATCGCCATAGCAGTTAAGATCGACGATCAACAGTATGCTTGGAAAACTTAATATTTTGAGGACCGATAAAATAATAAGCCAAGGCACCCCCTTAATACCAGTACGTTACGAAAAACCAACATATCCCATGGAATAACACCAGGACCCATAAAATTAAGCGTAATTTAATAATACGATCCGCGTACTATTAAGTGCTTTAATTGCAACAAGATAGGATATAAGGCTTACCAATATAAGGTACCTAAAAAGCTACGACAAAATACCTAGATATTAATTCCCCAGGAACCCATTCGAAATAATTAAGGAAACGATAATAAATTAATTAACATAATTAGGATTAAAGATAACTACGATCCCCTTAAAAAAATACGACAGGAATTACAAAAGGCAAAAAAGCTATTTCAAGCAACCATTTAAAAACAGCAAGCCCTTATTACAGGACCTATAATAACTTAATGGCTAAAAAAACACGACGGGTAAAAAAAGCTTTTAAAAGATAAGCTATTTTCCTACTTCTAAAAAAAAACGGCGATAGCGGTACGAATAGTTAAAACTTAACGCATAGATTAAAAAGTACTAAAGTTAAAATAAGAACCTACTACCAAAATAACTAAACCGACATAAGAAACTTCATACTATCCAGTATAAACGCACTCATTATTTAAGATATATAAAAGGAAAACGGTATATCGAGATACGACTTACGCGAATATATAACTAAGAATTCGACTTTTATAATCAAACCGGAAAAGATCCCAGGGATTAACGATAATATAGATACCTAAAAGCGTTCGCCTCGGAAAATATTATTAATATTATTACAACAGCAACAAGTTAGCTTAAAGGAAAAAGCTACCTTAATAAAAACCTTATATGCCATTACGGTTAATGCAATCATAAAATAAAAAAGGAATAAATTTACTAAATAATCATAAAAGCATCCTTAGAAGTAATTAATAACTTAAACTTCCGTTTAACCTTTACGGATAACCCGGATAAGCAGTAAAAAATTAAATACGAAATAGAAAAAAGGAACAAAAAAAAAATAAGGCAATATAACGTCCGGTTTCAAATACGGCAGGAAAGATAAAAAACCCCCGAACCAGAATATATTACCAGGGAAGACTTTCAGACGTAGGTCCTTTTACTTAAAACTACTTTACGCAAATAGGAAAGATAACTAAAGTAATTAAAAACTTTTAACATATAAAATTAAAAGCGTATTAAAACGTTAAAGGATAAGTTAAAAGATAAACGCTACCTGTAAGAAAGCCGCAGAATAATAAGACCCGGAAAAGCCAGCAAGAGCTTCTTAAAAAAGCTTTAAACGCGACAATAAAAACCAAAAATAACCTTATTACCTTGTAAGTAAGAATTAGGATATATTAATTTACCGCATTTATGGATTACGGAATAACAGGAGGTCATTATATTACGCCGAATATGGTTAACCGATTTTAATTACCATAAAAGGAAAAGATAAAACCTTATATTACCAAAAACGCAAAAAGTTAGGCATTCGCTTACAATAACGAAAAAATTAACCGCAAAATTAATTACCTTAAAATTTTTATTAACGGACGAAACCAGATAGCAGATTTCGATATCGTTTTAATAAAAAATTACAATATAATCCTCGGAAAATTATGGTTATACTAATATAACCCTTTAATCGATTAAATAACTGGTTAAATAAAGTTCGCTTTATATTTACTTAACAAAAAAAAGTAAGAAACGAAGAAATTTTAACATTTAATCGAAGATAACGACAAATACAGGTATAAGAATACGATAAAAACCTTACCATTTATAGGAATAAGATAAAAAAAAGAATAAGGGCATTATAAAAGAATAAAACGTATTATCGTTACCATTAAAATAAAGCTACGAAAGATAGACGATTATTTATAACATTAACCCTTAAAGCCAGAAACCATGGTTAACGTACTTTTATAATACCATAAATACGAACGATTATTTCTTAAGGAATTTAAGATAAAATTATTAAAATATAATAAATAAAACCATAAGATAGTTTTTAAGGAAGGAATATCGACCAGATTTTATTTAATTTATAATCTTAACGAGATAAAGCTATAAGTATTACGTAAATACCTTAAAAATAAACTTCGAAAGGGTTATATTCGACGTTCCAGATTATCAGCTAAATACCTTATATTCTTCATATTAAGGAAGAACGGAAAGCTACGTTTAGTTATTAATTATAAATAGTTAAACGATATTACGGTTAAAAACAAAATACCGTTACCCCTAATTAACAAGATAAAAGATTACTTTTACGGAGCTAATTAATTTATAAGCCTAAACCTTAAAAAAGGATATAATTAGATTTATATCAAGTTAGAACATAAGTGGAAGATAACCTTTAGGACGAAATACGGGCTTTTTAAGTACCTTGTTATGCTTTTCGAACTTACAAACGTACCAGTAACCTTTTAACGGATGGTTAATTACGTATTCAGAAAGTATTTAAATATTTTCGTTGTTTGTTACCTCGACGACATTCTCATCTACTTAAGAAATAAAAAGGAACATATAGGACACGTTTATACAGTTTTTTAAGCCCTATAAAACGTTAATCTTTTAGTTAATAATAAAAAAAGCTAGTTCCATATATAAAAAGTGGAATTTTTAAGATATATCATTATTTTAGGATGCATTAAGATGGATTTTAAGAAAATTGCTGCAGTATAAAAATAAAAGACGCCCATTATAATTAAGGAAGTATAAGCCTTTTTCGGATTCGTTAATTATTACAAAAAATTCATTCGAAACTTTAACAAAATAATTACATTATTATTTAACCTAATAAAAAAAGGAAATAAGTTTTTTTAAATACCAAAGTCGGAAACAACCTTTTAAAAGATTAAAGATATAATTATTAACGAATTAATATTAATTATGTACAACCCAAGCCGCCTAATTAAACTTGAAACCAACGCTTCGGATTACGCTTTAAACGTAATGGCAAAATACTGCAATAATTAAAGTTATTTACATTTTATCGCTTTTTATTATTATAAGTTAAAGGAAATAGAATTAAATTACGCTATTTCCGATAAAAAATTTATGGCTATTATTAAAACTTTTAAAAAATTCAGATATTACCTTAAGGAAAATTTGTACCAGGTTAAAGTATATACCGATTACAAAAACCTTACCCGCTTTACCACCACCAAAAAATTTATAGGACGATAATTACGTTACGCCGAAAAACTAGCAGAATATAACTTTATTATTATCCATCAAAAAAGATCAGAAAACGGCAAAGCAAACGTATTTAATTAAAAATTAAACCTCGAAAAAAAAATAATTAAGGTTAATCATTAAATTTTTAACATTACGTTAAAAGGATACCTGCAATTACGATAAATAGCAACAATTAAAGCAGCACCCTTTAATCTATACCAAAAAATCTAGGAATATAATAATAACTTACCTGAAAACCAGAAAATGGAAAAAACATAAATCCTAAAAGAATACCAGAAAACATTAATAAAAAACATATACGAGCATTAGCTATACAGACACCCAGGGATCCACAAAACCTTAAAACGATTATAACGCATTTATTACTTTTTTAAAATAAAATTAGTAATAAAGAAAATACGATAATAATACTATATCTACAATAAGGCAAAAACTTAACGATATAAGCCATACGGAGAATTATAACCATTACCAATTATAAAGCAACCATAAAATGCAGTTACTTTCGATTTTATCATTAAATTTCCACTTTTAAAAAACCCAGCTACAGATATATATTACGATAATATCTTCGTAATTATTAACCGATTTACCAAATTTTCCTATTTCCTACCATATAACGAAAACATAAACGTAAAATAATTAGCCAATATTTTTTAAGGCATATTTTAGAAATATACGAATTACCAACAAAAATTATTTTAGATAAAAGAATAATATTTATTTCGAAATTCTGGCAAGAACTTATGACGTAACTAAGCCTAAACCACAAACTATCTAACGTATTCAAACCCCAAACGGACGGACAAATAAAAAGAACTAACTAAATATTAGAAATCTACTTACGATACTATATTAATTATAAACAAAACAATTAAGTTCAGAAGTTACTTATCGCATAGCTGGTTTATAATACCAGTTATTATTAAAGTACCAAAACAACTCCAGTAAACGCCAACTTTGGTTTTATACTAAAAGTTTACAAAAATATATACGAAAAACCTATTAACGTTAAGGTAATTCTTACATTAAAACAACTTAAGTAATTACACGTAAAAATAAAAACAAAACTTAAATTCGTACGTAACCAAATAAAAAAATACTATAACCAAAAAAGGTTAAAAAAATCAACCTTTCAGAAAAAAAAGATGGTTTACCTAGCCACCAAAAACATTTAAACCAAACGATCTAACAAAAAACTCGACTTTAAGTATATCGGCTTATATAAAATCATCAAGAAAATCTTAAAAAATAACTACTAATTAAAACTACCACCTAAAGTTAAACTTTACCCAGTTTTTTACGTCTCCTTGTTAAAATTAACAGCAAATATTATCAAAGTTAACACAGAATATAAAAAAAAGGTAAAAAAAAACGTATTAACGTATAAAGCCAAAAAAATCCTAAACATACGCAAAAAAAACGAACTTACCTAATACCTAATCAAGTAAAAAAATTACCCAAACTCCGAAAACACCTAGGAACCCGCTAAAAACCTTATAAACGCCTAGCACCTCCTAAGGAATTTTCACCAACAACGCCGGAATCACTAATAATAACACCCCAGTTAATGCTATTAATAACGGACCAGTCGATATTTTCGATACCCAACCAATTTACCGAACTAAAAGCCTACGCCAACATGGCCGTACTAACCTTTAACCCAGCCTGCTTACGTTTTTCTTGTTCCTCCAGCTCGTTTAACGATTAAAGGTTACGTTAAACTATAATAACACCTTTTAAACGCGCCAAAACCTTTTATTTACGCAACCGAATTAAATAAACCAAAGCCTCGTTTATTTCCTTTTAATGCCGACGTTAAATCTTTAACTAATGTCGTTAAAACTCCAAAAAACGTTCCTCTGCGAACGTTTCCTTTCGTTCAAAACGTTAATATTCACGGCAAATATTTTACAGGGAGGAAAGCGGCACGCCGGTGCCATTATAAGAACGACCTCGGGAAACGCATTCTTTATATCGCGACACGTTTTCCATTATTTCGTATTTTAACCTTTTCGAAAAATACCACGAATAAAGCATAACTTTAAAGCTAAATTCGTTAAAAGCCACGACAAGATCAGCACAACAGGCGGTAGAAAAACGAAGTTTGCAACGAATTTTTTCAATTCGGCTAAATATATTAACTACCGAAACATACCAGAAAAATAAAAACAAAAAAAAAAGTTACTTACTAAAATCACGAAACAAATAAATTAATCTTTAAAGGCAAAAATCCTAAAAAAGGGAAAATCGTATTATAACTTAACAAAAGCTTAACCTTTCCAAACGGTCGGAAACTGCAAAAAAATAAATCCCAAAAAATCGAATTACGTAATTTTTAATTACGGTAAATCCAATAATCAGGAATAATCAGGGCTAAAAAGATCACTATTAATTACAACAAACGATAATAATTAAAAAGAATTAATATGGATCACCTTAAAATAACAAAAAAATATATACGCTTATTACCTTTTCTACCGTTTAAATAATACCAGCTTATAATACAACTTAATTACCCAGATTACCTTTAACAATCTGTTATTACCAGACGTAACTATCGCATAACTCGTTGCTTAGTTTCCCACGACACTGCTGCCAACATAAACCGTACGACTTAGGTTTAATAGTTAGTCAAACCCTTCAGCCGTCACAGAAAGTTAATTAATCCTTTGCGTATATTTTTATAAATTTTTAGTATAAAACTAAAGTTAGCGTTTATTAAAGTCGTCTTAGTATTTTCGTAATAACTGGTATTGTAAGCTAATTATATAATAGGTAACTTTTAAACCTATTTATTTTGCTCGTGGTTAATGTAATATCGTAAGTAAGTTTCTAATATTTGGTTAATTTTTTCTATTTGTCCGTGTTTTTAAAGTTTAAAAGCGCTAGATAGTTTATGATTTAGGCCTAACTATGTTATAAGTTTTTCCCAGAATTTTAAAATAAATATCGTTCCTTTATCTGAAATAATTTCCGTTAATAGTCCGTATATTTTTAAAATATATCTTAAAAAGATATATGCCATCCTAATTCTAAGAGTAAGTGTGTCGTGGATCTGTGTGATCTGTATGATCTGGCTCCCAGATCATCTAGATCAACCAGATCACCTTAAAAGCCAAGTCTGCTTTGTCCGGGGTTTAGTCGTAACAGGTTCGCACTAGGCTATAAAGGTAGGTCTCCTCAAGACAGGAACCCCTGTTCCTGTAACAGTTTCCTATAATACTGCTGCTAATATAAATCGTACGATTGAGTTTAATAGTTAGTTAAACTGACCAGTCGTTACAGGAGACTATTGTTACGAAACAGGAAAGACTCCCAGGCCAGAATTGAGACCCTAGGAAGGTGACCCCAACGGGTAAACCTCGGCCCCATTAAATAATCTCTGTCACGTTAATAAAGACCACCCAAAGACTCCTAGGGGACCATACAGAAAGGCTTTAGGGACCTTAAGGAGATAAGAAGGATATATATGAACTAAGTTCTTTTGTGGATAGCACTTACTTAGTTTTATTTCTTAGTTATTAATCTAAGCTTTTAACTAAAAGCAACTGTACCGTTCTTTAATTAAGGGAAAAGTCTTTAAATCTTTTTGGCAAATAAGACCCTTAGTAAATTATTCCTCGCCTTATTATTACCTGCAAATCAAAACCTTATTTCGGATACTGCTTATACTTCCAAGTGGATGTATAATAGGTTCGTTACATTTTAATAGCTTTTTAATTAATAACCGACGGATAATTCCAAGCCTAATTAGGTATAAGTTTTCCTAAACTTAGTAAAAACGATATTACAAAACGACATTCATAAGATAAATAGTATACTCGATTCCCGTTATAAGCTAATAAAGGATTAGTAACCAGATTAAATAATTTACCCCTTATCGAAAAAGTTCTTTAATTAATTAACAATATCATGCTTTTTATAACCCGCGGTAAAAAAAAAAACCTTTTTTTTCCCCAAACCTAGTAACTAATCCCGGCTTTAAAGGATATTATTAAGGTTTAAGGAAATTCGGAAAAAAAGGAAAAGTTAGTAATCCAGAAACCTTAGAACCCGAAAGGAAAGGAAAGAAAGCTTTTTTTTAAAGAAAAAATGAAAATTTTATTACGCAAAATCCAGGCCCTGGAACAAGATAAAAAAAAAAAAAAACCCTTAACTCCTTAAAAAAAGTATGGTTTAATTTACCCGAGGAATAAAGGAAAGAACCTTAATACCCTTATTATTCGGCCTTAATCGGTATCGCGAAACCATTATCCTACCCCTTAATTATTACGGAATGCCAAAAATTAAGGGTTATAAGTTAATTACCTAAAAACCTTATAATAGAATTGTAAATATAAAAGATTTTCTTATTTAAGTTAAAACTTATTTTAAGTTTTACCAAAGCTCATTAATAAAGAATTATCAAAAAATAATAGCCATTTCCTAACTACTTATTGGACGAGTTTTTTTATAGTTCGAACCTATTATAAAGGATTACCTAAAAAATTACCTTAAAGAATCCTTAAATATTATTAATTACATCTTTAACGATTACCGATATTTCGAAAATCGAATGTAAACTATATTTAAAAACCTAGATAAAAAATAACATGCGGTAAAGCAACTATACCTTCTTTACCAGATTAAGTTAGCCGTAAAATACATAACGGAATTTAACGTTTAACCGCAATTTTTAACCTACCGGAAAGTACGTTATTTTTTTTTTTTTATAACGGCTTAAAATTTTAAGTTAAGGACGAAATATACATAATACCTAAAATAGGATTCTTTAAAAATAAAAAATATACCGATAAAGTAATTATCGCTAATCGACGTACCTTTAACCGGTACTTCGAAAAAAAAAAGAACTAACAAACGAAATAACGATAAAAACTTTAATAACCGAACTAAAAAAGATAAAGACAAACCTTAAAAAAAGCAAATACTGTTTCGAAAAATCCTTAAAAAAACAAGTCCAACATAAAATATTTTAACTATGGCAAAAAGGGATATTTTAAAAGCGAATATTGCTCCTTTATAAAAAGGAACTTTAAGAAAAAAAGGATTCCTTAACCTTAAAAAAAAGCCAGAACGGTTAAATAAAAAACCGATAGTAAGGCAGAAAAAAGAAAATATAAAGTTAGCTCGACTTCCTTTTAGCCAAAATTCATTATTACCACTATTATTTAAATTTAAAACGATATCCTAAAGTACGAAAATTGCCTTATTTGCCCGGACTTTAAGGCTAAAGCCTGTAAATATCACCCCGAATAAACGGCCTTTAAGATAGCCATAAAGTTAGGATGTTTTTACTATTTTAATATATCTTAATATAAAATATATAACGAAATTAGTGGGTTTCGACCTAACGTTAGCAATTATAAACAGTTATTCCCGGAACTTTGCGAGCTCCCCGAATATACGGTATACACCAGATCCCGAGAAAACCAGTACAAGTTGTTGCACTTTATCGTTTATTACCTTAACGATTGTTTCGTTTATTTCCGAACCAAAGAAAATAATGATTTTTAGCCCGGATAAACGAGGAAATATTTACCGAACCAGATAACGAATATAAATATACAAAAACTCCCCGATAGCCAAAATATCCTAAGTCTTATTACTTATATCCCGAATTAAAATAAAGCTAAAAAGCTATATCGTAAGGATATTTATGTTATTCTCCGATGCTTTGAATTTAACACGAATTCCTAAATATAAAAATACCTTTTTCGGAAATTTATATTTTTAACCCAATAATTCGAAAAATGCAAAATTAAGGATCAAGCTTAAAAAAAATAGTTACCTCCAAATATAAGTATGGCAAAAAAATATAGTTCAAATGCAAAAACGATTAATGCATTAAATATACTATTCGAAAGGCGCGCGAATAAAGACTTTTTTAGGCTGGATACCTGTTACAAGAACGAGGTTCCTGTCTCGAGGAGACCGACCTTTGAGGCCTAGCGTAGACCTAACACGGCTAAACCCCGGAGGGGAGTTCTTGGCCTACTAGACGTGATCTACGTGATCTGATGGATTGATCAGATCACATAGATCACATAGATCCACGGCACACTTACTCTTGAAATAGGGATATATAATGAACCGGTCTTTTATGTAAATAGCACCTATTTAATTGTTACGGCTGCACTATACCGCTACACCACCAGGGGCAAAAGATCGGTGGAATGATCGCAATCGTGGCAATCATCCTGGTGCTTACAGCCGTATACATGTCCTGGAGCTGTACGGTACCCCCGAACCGTAACATTAATTTCGCTTTTTAGTTATTAATTTAAGCTTATAGCCAAAGGTAGCCGTTTTTTATTATAAAAAAAGTTTTTAAACTTTTTTAATAAATAAATCCTTAATAAATTATTCCTTATTTTATTATTACCTGTAAATTAAGACCCCTTTTTGGATACTGCTTATATCTTCAAGTAAATGTATAATAGGTTCGTTATATCTTAATAATTTCTTAATTAATAACCGACAGATAATTTTAAGCCTAATTAAATATAAACTCTCTTAAACTTAATAAAAACGATATTATAAAACGATATTTAAAAAACAAATAATATACCCGATTCCCGTTATAAGTTAATAAAGGATTAATAACTAAATTAAATAATTTACCCCTTATCGAAAAGGTTTTTCAGCTAATTAATAATATTATGCCTTTTATAACCCGCGGTAAAGGAAAACATTTTTTTTAAACCTAATAATTAATCCCGGCTTTAAAAGATATTATTAAGGTTTAAGGAAATTCGGAAAAAAAAAACTAATAATCCAGGAACCTTAAGGCCTAAAAGGAAAAAAAAAAAGCTTTCCCTTAAGGAAAAAATGGAAATCCTGTTACGCAAAATCCAAACCCTGGAAAAAGACAAAAAAAAAACCCCCCAACCTCCCAGAAAAAGGATGGCTTAACTTACCCGAAAAATAAAGGAAAGAACCCCAGCACCCTTATTATTCGGCCCTAATCGGTACCGCGAAACTATTATCTTACTTTTTAGCTATTATAAAATGCCGGAAATTAAGGGTTATAAATTAATTATCCCGAAGCCTTATAACAAAATTACAAATATAAAAAAATTCCTCGTTTAAGTTAAAATTTACCTTAAGTTTTATTAAAGTTCCTTAATAAAAGATTATTAAAAGGTAATAATTATCTTTTAATTACTTACTGGACGAGTTTTTTTATAATTCGAACTTATTATAAAAGATTACCTAAAGAATTATCTTAAGGAATTTTTAAATATTATTAATTATATTTTTAACGATTATCGATATTTCGAAAACCGAATACGAATTATATTTAAAGATTTAAATAATAAATAATACGTAATAAAATAATTATATTTCTTTTTACTAAACCAAATTAATCGCAAAATATACGACAAAATTTAACCGTTTAATTACAATTTTTAATTTATCCGAAAGCGCGTGATTTTTTTTATAACGGCTTAAAACTTTAAGTTAAGGATAAAATATATATAATACTTAAAATAAGATTTTTTAAAAAGTATACCGACAAAATAATTATCGTTAACTAACGCATTTTTAATCGGTACCTTAAAAAAAAGAATTAATAAACGAAATAACGATAAAGGTTTTAATAACCGAATTAAAAAAAATAAAAGTAAGCTTTAAAAGGAAGCAAGTATTATTTCGAAAAAGCTTTAGAAAAATAAGTCCAATATCGAATATTTTAATTATGGCAAAAAGGGATATTTTAAAAGTAAATATCGCTTTTCCGAAAAAAGGAACTTTAAAAAAAAGGAATTCCTTAACCTTAAAAAAAAGCTAAAACGGTTAAACAAAAAACTAATAGTAAGGTAAAAAAGGAAAAAAATAAAATTAACTTAACTTTTTTCCAGCTAGAATTTATTATTACTATTATTACTTAAATCTAAAACGATATCTTAAAGTATAAGGATTATCTTATTTGTTAGGATTTTAAGGCTAAAGCTTATAAATATTACCCTAGATAGATAACCTTCAGGATAGCCATAAAGTTAGGATATTTTTGCCATTTTAACATATTTCGGTATAAGATATATGACAAAAGTAGTTAGTTTCTGTAACGAACCTATCATACATCCACCGGGAAGTATGAGCAGTATCCGAAATGGGGTCTTGATTTGCAGGTAACAATAGGGCGAGGAATAATTTATTAAGGGTTTGTTCGTTAAAGAGATTTAAAAACTCTTCCCTTAATTAGAGAACGGTACAGTTACCTCTAGTTAAAAGCTTAGATTAATAGCTAAAAAGCGAAATTAAGTAAGTGCTATCTACATAAAAAACCGGGTCATATATATCCTCATTCTTTAAAATAAATATATCGTAAATTTATATAATCTATATAATCTAGTTTCCAAATCATCCAGATCAACCAGATCACCTTAAAAACCAAGTCTTCTTTGCCCGGAATTTAGCCGTAGCAGGTTCGCACTAAGCCATAAAGGTAGGTCTCCTTAAGACAGGAACCTTTATTCCTGTAACATTATTTCCTCTTTCCAAAGATCTTTGTCCTAAAGATAAAAACCGCAAGTTAACCACCTTATTATATTAAAAAGCTTCCAAGTTTATCCAGCTAACTTTATTATAACAGGTCGTATTCGGAAAAAAAAAAAAGCCTTACTTAAATCAGCGTAATTTCCGTAACACTCGCGCTAATTTAATTAAGAAATTCGGTATTAAAGCTTTTCTTTATTCTAATTGTACTTAATTAAGAAAAACCGATTGTTATTACGTACCCGAATACGTAAGTTATAGTTATTATGTTCGTCAGCAGCGTTCATCTTATAACGTTCTTATCATAAATTCGCTTTAGAAAATGAATAAAACGCAAAAGCGTTTACTACGGAAGTAACGTAAGACTAAGGACGACTTTTTAACGTTTTAGGAGTTTGCAAAAAGGGAATAAAAAACGGTAAAAAAAAGGTTAATCGAATTACGGCGTTAACAAAATAAAAAATCGCGGAAATTTATTAAAAAATTAAAGCGGTTACGCCTTTAACAGAATCTTCTTAAAAAAAAAGCGTTAAAGATGTTAAAAAAAGGTTTAAAATTAAATCAATTAGAAAAACGGGAAAGAATAAAAGAAAAACGGCGACAGATGGAAGTAAAGCAGGCGCAGCTTGCTTCCGAAATAGACGCCATAGCGGAAGCGTCTACTTCCTTCGATTAAAGCGCCGCGGGTTTAGATTTAAGCGGGGGACTTTTGTCGCCCGCGACCTTAACTGCGTTAAAAACGGTCGGTTAAAATCCTGCCGGTAAAACGTCTTAACCAGGTTTATTGCATTCGTCAGGTAATTAAGTAATTCCCAAGTATTTTCTTCGTATAAATATCCTTTCCATTTAACTAAGTACTGGATCTTGTTTTTAACTATTCTAAAATCCAATATTTTTTCGATTTCGTACTTATTATCATTTTTTTCGATTTCCAGATTTATCTTTAACGGGGCGTTCTTAAATACTGGTTTAAGTAAGAAAATATAAAAAACAGGGTATATTTTCATTATCTTAGGTAACGATAATCGGTAATTGGTTTTAGAAATAATTTTATTAATTTTAAACGGGTTAAATTTTTTAAAATTAAACTTATCGTTAAGCCTTTTAGTCTTAATTTGTAAGATGTTCGACGTTACGTTTTATTTTTAACGTAGCAAGTAAACCTTATCTTCCTTCGCTAAAATTAATCCCTTAATTCTTTTTTTGTTATAATACTGGGCCATTTTTTACTAAAAAAAACGCAATTCGGTTTATAAGCGGGATTATATTATCTTAATTTTAATTATTATTATTTCTGCTCGGAAAACTATGGTGGTAATTGCAGGAACCTTATGCGTCGATTGCTCTAGTCGCTAAGTTACTGCCTTATATCCGTATACGGCTATATAAGGGAATATACCCATATTTTCGTTAGTAAACGTGTTATAAGCTATTTATGCTAATGGTAAAAGTTTTACTTAGTTATTTTGTTAATAGTTAACGTAATTTCGAAAGTATTATTCCAAAGTCTGATTTAATCGTTCCGTTTAACCGTTTATTTAAGGGTGATAAGTTATTAAGAACTTAAGTTTAACGCCTATTTGTTTAAAAAAGCTGGTACTAAATTTAAATATAAAAAGCTTATTTCGATTAAAAATAATCTTTTTTAATATTCCATATTTGTTAAGATAATGTCGGATAAATGTATAAGCCAGTTATTCTGCCGTTACGGTTCCTTTAAAAAGTAAAAAGTATCCATATTTAATAAATTTATTAACGATCACCTAGATTCCGTTATATTTAACTCCGGTAATTAGGTCTTTAAATAAATAAAGGCTGGTGATAAAATCCCAAGCTATAATGTTCCATACCTTATTAGGAATATCGGTAGGTTATAATAATTTATAAGGTTTATAACGTATTATTTTGGCCTTATTATAAATATTACAATTTTTGATAACCTTTTTAATTACTTGGCATAATTTTGGAAAGTCGTACTTTTCCTATAATCGTTAAGTGGTTTTAAAGATTTTTTAATATTTATATAATAAATCTTCGAAAAATTTTTTCACAAATTATTCCTATTAATTCCTAAAAATATAAATTTTTCCGTAATATAATAACTAGCTTTTTAGCTATCCTTTTAACTATTAAATCTTTTTTTTTATCGTAAAGATTTCGAAACTTTATTAAAAGTTCTAAGGTTAATTTTTTTAAAATTTCGCATAACCGTATAATACCATCCTTATTATATTATAATATTTGCATATTTCGTTTAAGAATTTTCGGATTATAATCGCCTTTACGATTAAAAATATCCGCTTAAATATTTTCCTTCCCTTTAATATGATATATTTTAAAGTTAAACCTTAATAAAAAAATTATTTAAGTTTTATATCGTTTATTTAGTTTTTAAACCTTTATAAATTAAGTAAGGTTTTTATAATCGAAATAAATATTAAAGGGTTTTTTAATTTTATTAAAAAAAGGTTCTTATTTTTTAAAAGCGTTAATAATTACTAGCAATTTTTTATTATAAATCAGGTATCTTAGTTTTATGTTTTTAAATGTTTTCAAATAATAAACCACTAGGTACTATTTATCGTTATCCTCCAGTTATTTTAAAACGGCATTTAGTACGTAATCCAAGGCGTTTATTTTTAAACGTTTTTTTTTATTTGCGTTAAGTAATTTTATTATAAATTTATTGGTAATTACGTCCTTTAAAATTTAAAATACTTTCTTTATATCCTTTAAAAATTTAAATTTTTTATTAACGTATTTTTTAGTAGTAAGTTTCGTTAATAATTTAATTATATCTCCGTATCCCTTAATTAGATCTCGTACGTATCCCGTAAATCTTAAGATTTGTCGGATGTTGGTAACGGTAACCTTGTTAAAAATAAGCTAATTTTTAATTATTTTTATCTTAAAGCGTTAAATCTGAATTTAACTAAAGGTAAGTATATATTTTAAAAAGTTTAGCTTTTATGTATGCTATACGCTTTTGGCTAGGTTAATTCGGATGTTCGCCGTATCCAAAGTTTGGAGCATTTGAATTATATGCTGTTTATGCTTTTTTAGAATTTCGAAGTAAATAAAAATGTCGTTAAGGTAAACGAATACGAATTTATCCAGGAATTTTTATAAAGTGGTTATAACCAGGCGTTGGAAATTGATAAGGGTATTGGTAAGTTTTATAGGCATTATTCGGTATTCGTAAAATCCGTATATCGTTTTAAATACCGTTTTCCATTTTTCTTTTTAGGTTATTCGGATACGATAATAACCGTTTCGAAGATTAAGTATAATAAATTATTTAATTTTGCTAATGTTTTTTTTTAGTATATTTATAAGGATTAAAGGGTATTTATTTTTAATTATGATATCGTTTAGTTGTTTGTAATCGATAACTTTTTTAAAAATTAAGTTTTTATTTTCGTTAATTTTTTGTTTTCCGTTTTTGATTTTTAATATTATAAGGTCGGGATATCCAGTAAGAAAGTTAAAAGGTCGAATGTATTCTTTTTTTAGATCGAGTTAAATGGTTTTTTATAAGGCCTTTAACTTTTTAGGGTTTATATAGTAAATCTTGTGGAATTTAGGATAATGTTTTTTTTAATAAGTATTCGGTAATCCTATTAACCGTATAGTAATAATTTGTGGTTTTTTTTATCCTTAAATAATTTTTTAAATTTTCGATATTTAGGTGGTATTATTTTGGCTTAATCTGGTATTTGTACTTTTTTGATGATATAGCAGATTTCGTGTTCGTTTTTTTTAGGTAACTTTTTCTTATTTTCCCAGGAAAATGTTTGGTATTTCCAGTTAATATATGGATTGTTAATCCTGAGCTATGGTATTCCCAAAATAATATCGTATCCAGAGATATCGGTAATATTTAACGAAATTTATTCTTAATATCTTTAAATTTAAACGGGAAGTTTTTTAATTTTTTACAGAACTTATCCGTTTTTATATTTGGATAGGTTTCCGTTTATTATCCGTAATTTGTAAAATTTTAATTTGTATTTTTAAGGAACTTAATATTTTTTTATTACCGCGGGAAAGATAAAGTTACCTTCGGTTTTTAAATCGATTATAGTTTTAAATATGCTGTTTTTATATTAAAGTGGAATTTTGATTTAATTATGTAATTCTTTTACTGCTTTATATAAAGTTTTATAAATTAAGGTTTTTCGATACCTTATTTTTAAAAACCTTTAACGTTTTTTAATTTATAATGGTATCCAGCTTAAAAAAATCTTTATTTGCGTATTTTTCGAATAACGTATTTAATATATTAATCGTTTTTATATTTAAACCATATTTCTTTGTTATATTTGTATTCGGAGATAATTATTCTTTTCGGGTTTGATTCTTAATTTTGTATTTTTTAAATTATTAGGTTAAAAATGTAAATTTCCGAAAAAGGTATTTTTATATTTAGGAGTTTGTATTAAATGTAAAATATCGGGGAATAATATAAATATCTTTACGATATAACCTTTTGGCTTTGTTTTAATTCGGGATATAAATAATAAGACTTAAGGTATTTTAGTTATCGGGGAGTTTTTGTATATCTGCATTCGTTATCTGGTTTTATAGGTATTTTTTCGTTTTATCCAGGTTAAAAGTTATTATTCTTTTTAGCTTTAAGATGTATAAAATAATTATCGATATAATAAGCGGTAAAATGTAATAACTTATGCTGGCTTTTTTGGGATCTGGTGTATATTGTATATTCGGGGAGTTTATAAAGCTCCGGAAATAATTGTCCGTAATTGTTAACGTCGGGTCGAAATTAACCTTTTTTATTATGCATTTTATATTAAGATATGTTAAGATAATAAAAGCATCTTAATTTTATGGTTATCTTAAAAGTTATTTATCCGAGGTGATATTTATAAGTTCTAGTTTTAAAGTCCTAGCAAATAAGGTAATTCTTATATTTTGGCATATAATTTTGGATTTAAATAGTGATAATAATAATAAATTTTGGCTGAAAGGAAATTGAATTAACTTTATTTTTTTCCTTTTTTACCTTATTATCGGTTTTTTATTTAACCGCTTTAACTTTCTTTTAAAGTTAAAAAATCCCTTCCTTTTTGGAGTTTCTTTTTACGGGAAAACGATATTCGTTTTTAAAATGTCTTTTTTTGCCATAATTAAAATATTTAATATTAAATTTATCTTTTTAAGGTTCCTTCGAAATAATACTTGCTTTTTTTTTTAAAAGTTGCCCTTATCCTTTTTAATTCGGTTATTAAAGCTTTTATCGTTATTTCGTTTATTAATTCCTTTTTTTTTAAAGTATTAATTAAAGGTACGTTAATTAACGATAATTACTTTGTTAGTATATTCTTTAAAGAATTTTATTTTAGGTATTATATATATTTCGTCCTTAACTTACGGTTTTAAGCCGTTATAAAAAAAATAAAATAACGCGTTTTTTAATAAATTGGAAATTACGGCCAGGCGGTTAAATTCCGTCGTATATTTTGCGGTTAACTTAATTTAATAAAAAAGATATAATTATTTTACCGCATGCTGTTCCTTATTTAAATTTCCAAATATAATTCGCATTCGGTTTTCAAAATACCGGTAATCGTTAAAAATATAATTGGTAATATTTAAAAATTCCTTAAGGTAATTCTTTAAATAATTTTTCATAATAAGCTCGAACTATAAGAAATTTCGTTTAATAAGTAACTAAAAAATGGCCATTACCTTTTGATAATTCTTTATTAAGGAATTTTGATAAAATTTAAGGTAAATTTTAACTTAAACGAAAATTTTTTTATATTTATAATTCCGTTATAAAGCTTTAAGGTAATTAACTTATAACCCTTAATTTCCGGCATTCCGTAATAACTAAAAGGTAGGATAATAATTTCGCGGTACCGATTAAGGCCGAATAATAAGGGTACTGGGATTTTTTCCTTTATTTCCCGGGTAAATTAAATCATACTTTTTTTAATAAATTAAGGTTTCTTTTTTTTATCTCTTTTTAAGGCTTAGATTTTGCATAATAAGATTTTTATTTTTTTTTTAGGAAAAAGCTTTTTTTCTTTTCTTTTCGGGCCTAGAAATTCCTAAACCATTAACTTTTTTTCCTTTTCCGAATTTCCTTAAACCTTAATAATATTTTTTGAAGCCGGGGTTAATTATTAAATCTAAAAAAAAAAAAAGACTTTTTATTTATTACGGGTTATAAAAGGTATAATATTATTAATTAATTAAAGAACTTTTTCGATAAAAGGTAAATTATTTAATTTAATTATTAATTCTTTACCGGTTTATAACGGGGATTAGGTATATTATTTATTTTCTAAACGTTATTTTATAATATCATTTTTATTAAATTTAAAAATATTTATACCTAATTGGGCTTAAAATTATCCGTTAGTTATTAATTAAAGAACTATCAAAATATAACGAACCTGTTATATATTTACCGGGAAATATAAGCAATATCCGAAATAAAATCTTAATTTATAAATAATAATAAGGCGAAAAATAATTTATTAAAAGTTTGTTCGTTAAAAAGATTTAAAAACTTTTCTTTTAATTAAAAAACGGTATAATTACCTTTAGTTAAAAACTTAAATTAATAACTAAAAAGTGAAATTAAGTAAGTATTATTTATATAAAAAACCGGGTTATATATATCCTCATTCCTTAAAGTAAGTATGTCATGGATCTGTATGATCTATATGATCTGGTTCCCAGATCATCCAGATCAACCAGATCACCTTGAAAGCCAAATCTTCTCTGCCCGGAGTTTAGCCGTGGCAGGTTCGCACTAGGCCACAAAGGTAGGTCTCCTCGAGACAGAAACCCCTGTTCCTGTAACAGTTTCGACCCGACGTTAATAATTACGGATAGTTATTTCCGGAGCTTTATAAATTCCCCGAATGCATAGTACATATCAAACCCTGGGCAAACTAGCACAAATTGTTGTACTTTACCGCTTGTTACCTTAACGATTATTTTGTTTATTTCCGAACTAAAAAAGATAACGACTTCTGGCCTAGATAAAACGAAAAAATACCTACCAAACCAGATAACGAATGCAGATACACAAAAACTTCCCGATAGCTAAAGTACCTTAGGTTTTATTATTTACATCCCGAATTAAAACAAAGTTAAAAGGTTATATCGTAAGAATGTTTATGTTATTTTCCGATACTTTATATTTAATACGAACTTTTAAATGTTAGAAAACCCCTTTCGAAGGTTTACATTTTTAACTTTATAACTTAAAAGATATAAAACTAAAGATCGAACCTAAGAAAAATAGTTACTTCCGAATGCAAATATAGTAAGAAAACATGGTTTAAATGCAAAAACGATTAATGCATTAAATACGCTATTCGAAAGGCATATAAATGGAAACTTTTTTAGGCTAGATACTATTATAAGTTAAAAAACGCCAAAGGCTTTCGAAAGTAAAGTATCGAGGAGCCTTAATTTACAAGACCTTATACAAGGTAACAAAAGGATTATGCAGCTAGATTGAAATTTTACTTTAATATAAGAATAACATATTTAAAGTTATGATCGATTTAGGAACTAAAGATAACTTTATCTTTTTTGCGGTAACAGAAAAACATTAAGTTTTTTGGAAATATAAGCTAAAGTTTTATAAGTTACGTATAATAAACGGAAGCCTATTTAAGTATAAAAACGGACAAGTTTTACGAAAAACGGAAAAACTTCCTGTTTAGATTTAAAGATAACAAAAACGAATTTCGTTGGATATTGCCGACATTTCTGGATATGATATTATCTTGGAAATACCGTAGCTTAAATTTAATAATCCACATATTAACTGGAAATACCAAACATTTTCCTGGGAAAATAAAAAAAGGCTACTTAAAAAGGATAAGCAAAAAATCTGTTATGTTATTAGAAAAATATAAATACCAAACCAAGCCGAAACAATATTATTTGAATATCGAGGATTTAAAAAACTATTTAAGGATAAAAAAGACCACAAGTTATTACCACATAATTAATGGGATCACCGAATACCTATCAAAAAAGGATATTACCTTAAATTTTATAAAATTTACCATATAAACCTTAAAAAATTAAAAGCCTTATGGAAAACCATTTAATTTAATTTAACGAAAGGATATATCCGACCCTTTAACTTTCCTGCTAAATATCCCGTTTTTATGGTATTAAAAATTAAAGACGGAAAGCAAAAGATGGACGAAAATAAAAACCTGGTTTTTAAAAAGGTTATCGACTATAAACAACTTAACGATATTACGATTAAAAATAAATACCTTTTAACCCTTACGAATATATTAAAAAAAAAGGCTAATAAACCTAAATAATTTACTATACTTAATTTTCGAAACGGTTATTACCGTATCAAAATGGCCCAAAAAAAATGATATTTAAAACAATATACGGACTTTACGAATACCGAGTAATGCCTATAAGATTTACCAATACTCCCGCCAGTTTCTAACGTTTGGTCATAACCACCTTACGAAAATTCCTGGACAAGTTCGTATTCGTCTACCTCGACGACATTCTCATTTACTCCAAAACTTTAAAGGAGCACAAAAAGCATATAGCTTAAATACTTAAAACCCTGGATAAGGCGAATATCCGAATTAACCCAGCCAAAAACGTATGGCATACGTAGAAATTAAACTTTTTGGGATATATATTTACCCCCGGCCAAATTCAGATTTAACGCTTTAAAATAAAAGTAATTAAGAACTAGCCCATCCTTAATAAGACGACCGTTACCGATATCCAGCAAATCCTAGGATTTACGAAATACGTACAAGGCTTAATTAAGGGATATGAAAATATAGTTAGACTATTAACAAGATTTACCACTAAAAAATACGTTAATAAGGAATTTAAGCTTTTAAAAAATACAAAAAAAATATTTTAAATCTTAAAAAACGTAATTACTAATAAACCCATAATAAAATTACCTAACGCAAATAAAAAAAAGCGCCTAAAAATAAACGCTTCGGATTACGTATTAAGTATCGTCTTAAAATAATTAAAAGATAACGATAAATAATACCTAATAACCTACTATTCGAAAACGTTTAAAAATACAAAATTAAAATACCCGATTTATAATAAAAAATTGCTAACAATTATTAACGCTTTTAAAAAATAAGAACCTTTCTTTAACGGAATTAAAAAAACCTTTTAATATTTACTCCGATTATAAAATTCTTACTGGATTTATAAAGGTATAAGAATTAAATAAACGATATAAAACTTAAATAATTTTTTTATTAAGGTTTAACTTTAAAATATATTATATTAAAGGAAAAAAGAATATCCAGGCGGATATTTTTAATTATAAAGGCGATTATAATCCCAAGATTCCCAAACGAAATATGCAGATATTATAATATAACAAAAATAGCATTATATAATTATGCGAAATCCTAAAAAAACTAACCCTTAAACTTTTAACAAAGTTTCGAAGTTTTTACGATATAAACGAAAAAAAAAGGTCTAATAGTTAAAAGGATAACCAAAATATTAGCTACTGTATTATGGCAAACTTTACGTTCCCAGGAACTAACAAAAATAATTCGTAAAGGAATTTTACGAAAACTTACTGCATGGATATTAAGGAATCTTTAAAACTACCAGACGGTTATAAAAGAAGTATAACTTTCCAGAATTACGCCGAATAATTAAAAAGATCGTAAAGAATTATAACATCTGCAATAAGGCCAAAGTAATACGCCATAAGCCCTATAGGCTATTATAACCTACTGATATTCCTAATAAAGCATGGAATACCATAACTTGAAATTTTATCATTAACTTTCTTTTATTTAAAAATTTAATTACTGAAATCGAGTATAACGGAATCTGGGTGATCGTTAATAAACTTACCAAATATAAGTACTTCGTACCCTTTAAAGGAACTATAACGGCAGAATAACTGGCTTATGTATTTATTTAATATTACCTTAACAAACATTAAATACTAAAAAGAATCATTTTTAATCGAAACAAACTTTTTACGTTTAAGTTTAATATTAACTTCTTTAAATAAATAAGTGTTAAGCTTAAGTTCTTGACAACTTATTACCCTTAAATAAACGGTTAAACGGAACAACTAAACTAGACCTTGGAACAATACCTCCGAAGTTACGTTAACTACTAACAAAACAACTGGGTAAAACTGCTACCATTAATATAAATAGCCTATAACACGTTTATTAACAAAGATATGGGCATATCCCCCCATATAGTTATATACGGATACGAGGCAATAACTTAACAATTAAAACAATCGGCGTATAAAGCTTTTACAATTACCACCATAACTTCTTAAGCAAAAATAATAGTAACTAAAATCAAAACAATATAATCCCGCTTACGAACCAAATTACGTTTTTTTTAACAAAAAATAACCCAGTACTATAACAAAAAAAGAATTAAGGAATTAATTCTAACGAAAAGAAATAAAGTTTACTTATTACGTTAAAGGCAAAACGTAACGTCGAACATTTTATAAATTAAAACCAAAAGGCCTAATAATAAACTTAATTTTAAAAAACTTGGTCCATTTAAGGTTAACGAAGTTATTTCCAAAACTAACTACCGATTATTATTACCTAAGATAATAAAAATACACCTTATTTTCCATATTTCCTTACTTAAAATAGCACCTAAAAACGCCCCGCTAAAAATAAGCCTGGAAATCGAAAAGAACGATAATAAGTATAAAATCGAAAAGATATTAAACTTTAAAATAATTAAAAACAAAATCCAGTACCTAATTAAATAAAAAAAATATTTACATAAAAAAAACATTTAAAAACCACTTAACTACTTAACGAATGCGATAGACCTGGTTAAAACGTTCCACTGGCAGAATCCTAACCGATCGTCTTTAACGCAGCCAAGGTCGCGGGCGACAATGGTCCCCCGCTTAAATCCAAACCTGCAGCGTTCCAGTCGAAAAAAGTAAACGCCTTTACGATGGCATCTATCTCGGAAACGAGTTGCGTTCGTTCCGCGTCCACGTAACGCTGCTTTTCTTCCAACCTTTCCTATTTTTCCAATTAATCCATTTTATAACCTTCCTTTAGAATGGTAAAGGCCTTCTTTTATAAAACGTCTTATTAAAGGCGCAAACGTTTTAACCGACCAAAAAGCTCCATTAACTTATCCTCCACTTCGCGCTGCTCCTTTTGCAAACGTTTGCGCTCCTTCTTAATTTTTACTAAAGAATTCATATCCAACACGTTGCAAGCCGAACGCTAGCGACGGGTGCAACAGCCGCAACTTGGGATGTCAACCAAATAAAAATAATCAGGCTCTCCAAAGCGAATACAATTCGAGCAGAAAATAACTTTGGAACCAAATTTCTTAATAAAGTCAGCACGATTATTACGTGCCTTACGTTGATTTAAACGGGTTTTTTTTTTTTCCTTTTAAATACGGCCTATCATAATAAAATCAACTGGATCGTCCCCAAAAAACTTCTCCAATAAAACGAAATAGCTACCTACGGTTCTTATCTTTGGAATAAAGATCTTTAAAAAGGAGAAATAGTGTTACAGGAACGAAATTCCTATCTCGAAAAGACCGACCTTTAAGGTCTAACGTAGACCTAACACGGCTAAACCCCGGAAGGAAGTTCTTAACCTACTAAACGTAATCTACGTAATCTGATAGATTAATTAGATCACATAGATCACATAGATCCACGGCATACTTACTTTTAAAATAGGGATATATAATAAACCGGTTTCCTATATAAATAGCACCTACTTAATTTCGCTTTTTAGCTATTAATTTAAACTTATAACTAAAAGTAACCGTTTTTTATTATAAAAAGAGTTTTTAAACTTTTTTAACGAATAAACCCTTAATAAATTATTCCTCGCCTTATTATTACTTGCAAATTAAGACCCCTTTTCGGATACTGCTTATACCTCCAGGTGAATATATGACAGGTTCGTTATAATACCATTATAAATTAAAAAACGCTAAAGGCTTTCGAAAATAAGGTATCGAAAAGCCCTAATTTACAAAACCTTATATAAGGCAGCAAAAGGGTTACGCAGTTAGATCGAAATTCTATTCTAATATAAAAATAGCATATTTAAAACTATAATCGATTTAAAAACCGAAAGTAACTTTATTTTTCTCGCAGCAGCAGAAAAATATTAAGTTTTTCAAAAATATAAGCTAAAATTTTACAAATTACGTATAATAAACGAAAGCTTATTTAAATACGAAAATAAACGAATTTTACAAAAAACGGAAAAACTTCCCGTTTGAATTTAAGAATATCAAAAACGAATTTGGTTAAATATTGCTAATATATCTGGATACGACGTTATTTTGGGGATATCATAACTTAGGACCAGCAATCTTTATATTAATTGGAAATACTAAATACTCTTTTAAGAAAGCAATAAAAAACCGCTTAAAAAAAACGAACAAAAACTCTGTTATATTATCAAAAAAGTATAAGTACCAGATTAAGCCGGAACGGTACCACCTAAATATCGAAAATTTAAAAGATTATTTAAAGAAAAAGAATTACGAATTATTATTACATAATTAATAGGATTATCGGATACCTATTAAAGAAAGATATTATCCTAAACTTTATAAAATTTACCACGTAAACCCTAAAAAGTTAAAAGCCTTATGGAAAACCATTTAACTTAATCTAAAAAAAGGATATATTTAACCTTTTAATTCTTTTACTGGATACCCCGTTTTTATGGTACCAAAAACTAAAAACGGAAAGCAAAAAATTAATAAAAACGGAAACCTGGTTTTTAAAAAGGTTATCGACTATAAATAGCTTAACGATATTACGGTTAAAAATGGATACCCTTTAATTTTTATAAATATATTAAAAAAAAACGTTAACAAAGTTAAATAATTTACTGTACTTAATCTTCGGGACGGTTATTACCGTATTAAAATAAATAAATAAAAAGAATAAAAAACGGTATTTAAAACGATATATGGACTTTACGAATATTAAATAATACCCATAGGCCTTATTAATACCCCCGCCAGTTTTTAACGTCTAGTAATAACCACCTTATGGAAGTATTTAAATAAATTTATATTCGTTTACCTCGATAACATTCTTATTTACTCCGAAACTTTAAAGGAACATAAACAATATATAACTTAAATACTCAAAACCTTAAATAAAGCGAACATCCGAATTAACCTAGCTAAAAACGTGTAATATACGCAAAAACTAAACTTCCTTAGATATATACTTACCCTCGGCTAAATTTAAATTTAATATTTTAAAATAAAAGCAATCAAAAATTGGCCCATTCCTAATAAAGCAACCGTTACCAACATCTGATAAATTTTAGGATTTACGAGATACGTACAAAACTTAATCAGGAAATACGGAAATATAATTAAATTATTAACGAAACTTATTACGAAAAAATACGTTAATAAAAAGTTTAAACTTTTAAAAAATATAAAAAAAGCATTCCAAACCTTAAAGAACGTAATTATTAATGGATTTATAATAAAACTACCTAACGCGAATAAAAAGAAACGCTTAAAAACTAATACCTTAAATTACGCATTAGGTACCATCCTAAAATAACTAAAGGATAATAACAAATAATACCCAATAACTTATGACTTAAAAACACTCCGAAATATAAAACTTAAATACCCAATTTATAATAAAAAATTACTAACAATTATTAACGCTCTTAAAAAGTAAGAACCTTTTTTTAACGGAATTAAAAAATCCTTTAATATTTACTTTAATTATAAAAACCTTACCCGATTTATAAAAACATAAAAATTAAATAAATAACATAAAACTTAAATAATTTTTTTATTAAAATTTAACTTTAAGATATATTACATTAAAAGAAAAAAAATATCCAGGTAAATATTTTTAATTATAAAGGTAATTATAATCCTAAAGTTTTCAAACGAAATATGTAAATATTACAATATAATAAAAATGGTATTATACAATTATACGAAATCTTAAAAAAATTAACCCCCAAACTTTTAACAAAGTTTCGAAATTCTTACAACATAAATAAATAAAAAAGGTCCAGTAATTAAAAAGATAACTAAAAGACTAGTTATTATACCATAGCAAGATTTATATATTTAAGGATTAATAAAAATAGTTTATAAAAGAAATTTACGAAAACCTATTCTATAAATATTAAGGAATTTTTAAAACCATCCGACGATTATAGGAAAAGTACGACTTCCCAGAATTACGCCGAATAGTTAAAAAAATTATTAAAAATTACAATATCTGCAATAAAGCTAAAGCAATACGTTATAAACCTTATAAGTTATTATAACTTACTAACATTCCTAACAAAACATAAAATACCATAACTTAAAATTTTATTACTAACCTTCCTCCATCTAAAAACTTAATTATTAAAATCAAATACGACGGAATCTAGGTAATCATTAATAAATTTATTAAATATAGGTACTTTCTACCTTTTAAAAAAACCGTAACGGCAAAACAATTAACTTATGCATTTATCCGATATTACCTTAACAAATACGGAATACCAAAAAAGATCATTTTTAATCGAAACAAACTTTTCATATCCAAATTTAACACCAACTTTTTCAAATAAATAAGTATTAAATTTAAATTTTCGACAGCTTATTACCTATAAACAAATAATTAAACGGAACGACTAAATCAGACTTTAAAATAATACTTTTAAAGCTATGTTAATTACTAACAAAACAATTAAATAAAACTGTTACCATTAACATAAATAACTTATAATACGTTAATTAACGAAAATATAGGTATATCCCCCCATACAGCTATATACAAATACAAAGCAATAACCTAACGACTAAAATAATTAATACATAAAACTCCCGTAATTACCACCATAACTTTTCGAACCGAAATAATAATAATTAAAATCAAAACAATACAATCCCGTTTACGAACCGAATTACGTTTTCTCTAGCAAAAATGGCTTAATATTACAATAAAAAAAGAATTAAGGGACTAACTTTAATAAAGAGAAATAAAGTTTATTTATTACGTTAAAAACAAAACGTAATATCGAACATTTTACAAATTAAAACTAAAAAGCTTAACGACAAACTTAATTTTAAAAAACTTAATCCGTTTAAGATTAATAAAATCATTTCCAAAATTAATTACCGATTAACATTACTTAGGATAATAAAGATATATCTTATTTTCCACGTTTTTTTACTTAAACCAATACTTAAAAATGCCCCGTTAAAAACAAACTTAAAGATCGAAAAAGATGATAATAAGTACGAAATTAAAAAGATATTAAACTTTAAAATAATCAAAAATAAAATCCAATACCTAATTAAGTAAAAGGGATACTTATACGAAAAAAATACTTGGAAACCGCTTAACCACCTAACGAATACGATAAACCTAATTAAAACGTTTTACCGGCAGAATCCTGGCCGACCGTTTCCAACATAATCAAGGTTATGGGCGACAAAGGTCCCCCGTTTAAGTTTAAACCCGCAACGTTCCAATCGAAAGAATTAATATCCGAAACTAATTACGTCTGCTCCTGCCATAAACGCTCCTTTTCCTTATTTAATTTTTCTTTTTCTTTTAATTCGTTAATAAAATAAAATCCTTACCGAATTATTTCCACCCCGCGGCATTAAAAAAAGTCTTACTATTAACTCAGCCGAATCAACCTCGCCGTAACCTCGGATTGCAACCGCTAAAGATTTAACAACGTTTTTTTAACTACCCTTTTTTCTTTATTAATTCGCGCTTTTTCCGATCGAATATTTTGTAACGACTTTAAGGAAACGTTATTACCCCTATACGATACGTTCACTTCGTAACAATATTAACATTTCTTTTTTCCCTTAATCATTTTATATTTTAACCCCAAATCTTCGTAACGTTCGTACGGCATAACAAAATAACCAAAATTAACAATAAAAAACGCAAAATCTTTCCTACTATCGGTAAAAAATTTAAAACGTTTTCGTAAGGGACCTAATATGGTAGCAAGTTAATTAAAAACTACAGGAAGGAAAAACTAACCAGGAAAAAAAAGGGTTAACCTATTTATCTTTAAAAATAAAGATCCTATAAGGAAAGAAATAATATTACGAAACAAAAAAGACTCCCAGGCCAGAATTAAGACCTTAAGAAGGTAACCTTAACGGGTAAACCTCGGCCCCATTAAATGATTTCTGTTACGTTAACAAAAACCACCCAAAAACTTTTAAGGGACCATACAAAAAGGCTTCAAAAACCTTAAGGAGATAAGAAGGATATATATAAACCAAGTTCTTTTATAGATAATACTTACTTAGTTTTATTCCTTAGCTATCAATTTAAGCTCTTAACTGGAAGCAATTATACCGTTCTTTAATTAAGGGAAAAGTCTTTAAATCTTTTTGGCGAACAAGACCCTTAGTAAATCATTCCTCACCTTATTATTATCTACAAATCAAGACCCCATTTCGGATACTGCTTATACTTCCAGGTGGATGTATGACAGGTTCGTTACAACTATTAAACTCATTAAGTTATAACAATAATACGTTATTTCGCGCCGTTAAGGCTTGGACCGGTAATGACCGTTTTACTACCATATTTATAAGTTTAAATGATAATTTAAAGCTTTAATACCTTAAAAGCCTTAATAGTATGAAGGGGTCTAACCGTAGGAATATTAGGTAAAACTGTCAAACGGTGTTTATAATAAAACTAGAGATCTTATTAATCCTTAAAAATAAAAAGTAATAAAAACGAATCAAACAATATAAATACAAAGCCGTAAAGGTACGAAGGTATTAAAGGGGTAAAAGGTAAAGAAGTATTTAAATATATTAAACGTTCATTATTTAACATCTTTATAAGCTGGAATTAATTTATAGTTTATTTTTTAAGATATAGGAAATGCCACTCTATACTAACAAGCTTGGGGGTTTTTATAACGCCGGCGATTATTTAATTGCACGGAAAAGAATAAAAGGTAAACATTAAGTCGGAAGCCCATTCTGTGTTAGAGCATCAAAAGCATCCAATATGACTTTGTCGCTGAGGCCCATCGCACGGCCCTTATCTGCCAGATGCCTTCCTTCCTTCAGTCAGCCGAACGACCTTGATGGAATGGCGAGTCTCGGAATTGACCATGTGCAATATGCTTCTGTAAATCCCCTGAAGAGGGTACGTAGCCATCCCAATAGTCGCTGCTGTGGTGTCAATATCAGGCCGTTGACTTTTTGGGAATTGCGCGGCCACCCGGCAAAGTGTAAATTACATACCCGTGAAGAGCTTGCTGTAGAGACCAATGACGCCTTTACAAACTCCTTTTACGACCCCGATCGCGCCTTGTTGCTTGGCTCCGTGATAAGGCAGAATAACAAGGCCGGTCACTCCATCGTACAGACCGAAGACGATGGCCTTACCTCCAACCACCGTCCCGGACTTCCAGTCGCAAATCTCCCCGTAGTCTCTGACCTCCTCACCATACAACATCGGCAAGTTTCTGAGCCCCTCGGTAAACGCAAACGGGATAATAACAAGGCCACTCGAAAACCTCTTGAATAAATCGCCCATCCCGCCGGCCCAAGTGGCTGTCAAAGCCCTGCTTGTGCTCAGACATCCCCTGTAGTCCTTCTTCCCGTCGAAATCCGAATCACGGATCTGCAGCGGCATCATGTTGGCTTCTTCCAGATCAGCAACAGCCTCATCCTTGCTCCTCCTGCGTCGTTGAAAGGCTTTGACTGGCTTCACGACTGTATGTGTGGCGGCCTTTGCCAAGTCAGCGCTGACACCCCAGGCAGCTGCTATTGTGCCTGTGATTGGATCCCATCGGCGCGTCTCGATGACTATTCGACGGCTCTGGTGCCTGCAACAAATCAGTATTTACGGTGCCATCCCACTGAGGAGTAGGGCCCTACATCTTGAGACTTTGAACGTCGACCTTGAGGTGACTAATGAGAACCCCGGTTGCGACTTTCGACAGTCTGAGCCGAGTCCCCCCTCTAGAGTAAGTCCACACGGCAGGCTGCCCCTTGATAATATCACACTCGAGGGTGTCCCGAGGGAGATGCGAATGGAACGATGATACCGCTCGCTTTATACCTGATTCGGACCGCATCCTTACCGCAATTTGTCCGGCCGCTTCAGAGGCTTCTGGTGTCAGACAGTATTGAATAGCCTCGACGAGCCTGTCGATAGTCAGAGACTTCTGGTCAATTGGCGCTGGGCCAGCGCCAGCAGTGGCCACCATATTCCCCCAGAAGAGTTGGCTGCCCGCACTGTCAGCCAAGACTCTAAGTAGTATCGGATTGTTTGAAAACTCTGGGAAACCGACTCTCCGAAAAAATGGGATGATGGTAGTTGGCCGTCCATTCAGGAGCCCGCAAGCCGTTATACCTGCTCCTCCGTAGTGAATAACGGCTTTCACATGCTGGAATAGCCATTCATGCGGGCAGTCACCGAGAAACATAACGTCCCTACTTTGGGGACCGTCCAGCTCGCTCCAGCCCCTGGAGATTACCGCTCGGGTGCCAGTGATTCGAATAGCTTCGAGAAGCATCTCTGACAGCACCTTGGGCTTATCGACAACGATACTGCCGAAGCCAATATAGATTAAAAGCGGGCCGGATCGGAGAAATTCTTGTAGTTCAGGTGGTGGCCTGTAAGAAGGCGGTTCACGGAAGAAGAACCCGCAAACATCTACTCACGGTCAGTTAAAACACCGCCAGTTGGGATTCTCGATCATTCACCTATGTAAAAGCCCCAGTCTGTTGGCTTTGGCACCAAGGCAGGTGACCAGCAGTATGTAAATGGGACATTCAGTGTTTCCACAAGACGCGGCCCTTCCGAAAAGGCGATTGGCTCCAAGTCTATACTCTCCCTCCACTCGTTGATAACGTCTCCCAGCCTATTGATAACCGTCAAGTTCATCCTAAAATCTACCATTCTCAAGCATAGGGGGCTTACATACCCTTGCCATATAAAATGCTCGACAACGACATATGAAATGTAATTCGCGGTCAATGGTTTCGCCCTGGAGCCGTGGCTAAAGGTGATATTGACCAGTGGGTGGGGGAACGCCGTCGTGCTCGTCCACGGCATCGTAAACATCATGTAGACGGGGATCCCAAGCGCTTGCGCGCAGTGCACATGGGCGAAGCTAGGGGGATTGGCGATAATCGCGTCCGCTACAAACGGGCTCAGCGACATCGGATCAGGTTCGATGCATGAGAGCCAGCAATCACGAAGCATTTCCGACATCATAGCCCGCTTTTTCTTGATATCGCCGGCTCGTAGACTCTGCATGCTCGGGATGAGCCCCGGATTCCGTACCATGTACGCCATCAGCTCCGCCGGATCGCCCCCGATGGGGTAGAATTCCAGCCCAGCATCGCGGACAAATGAGTCGAAAGCGTTGTGTGTTGCTAACCGCACTCTGCGTCCATGTTTCTGTAACTCCGTGCCCAGCGCCACGAAAGGTTGGACATCACCACGGCTCCCAACTATTTGGATAACAATGTTCAGTTTGACCGAAAACGGTTTCCACTGGTGCTCGTCCTGTTCCAGGGATGAGAATGCTGGTGGTACTGATGGTGGCTTGTTGAAGTCTTCTAGCGCTGGAGGCTTGAAATTCGGAAGCAGGGAAAGCGATTTTACCGCCCGTGAGTTTAGGTCTATGTTTATGCGGCCATCATCTGTTGATGCGGTTGCTGTCAGCGCCGTTCTAGTCTCTCTGACAGTGTTGGCTTCTTCCGCCCGAACCTTTCATCGTCGGTTGATTAGCTAATAAGTTTCCTGATAGTGCTATATCACATGGCGGCGGCTGGCTTGCCGTTGAGCCACTGGATTCGCAGTCGACCATGTTTCGACGGTGATCTCGGAGGTTGGTGGATTACCGTGTTGAACACCAGAATCAAGCTGACAAGAAGATGATTCGGTAAGTAAATATTATTTTGAGTCGAGGTTTTTCAAGATTCTATATGGCGTTGCGACATTCAGAGTGTAAGCCCGCCAAGACTTTCTATAGTGAGCAGAGTGCTAGCAGGGTAGACCTCGCCCCGTTGGCCACTTCATGCCTTTGCGCTCCGCTTCATTGGCTAGTTAGAGAATGCGAACCGAACCCGAGCTTGGTGCATATCTGCGTACCGTTTGGCCCACCAAAATAGCTCGTATTGCCTCGTTTATGGACGCGAACAGACGAGCTGAAACGAGCATTGTTGGGGTTCTTGCTGCTTCGTCACTGGCACTCATGCCGCGCAGCAATTTTCTCGTCCAGCAAATAACGAGATCTAAAATTGTCTCGCTATAGTTGGGGGCCTCACATATTTCGGCACTATTAGGTTCGACACGAACCAAGGACTAAAGAAGACGCAACAAAGCCCTGCATTGTACCGACTGGCGGCATGTGCGGTCAAGGAGCCGCGTCCTTGCGCTGTGATCCTTCTTGGACAGCGCAGTTGCCACTGCGAAAATTTGGGTGTAGCGGGGCATCAACGTGTGTTAAAAGGTCGAGAAAATATATATAGGATATCACCAAGTGAAAGCATTTATCACATCCTGCCGTTTAGACTCGCGCTTTTTCGCGCGGTAGCAGGTGGTCCTTCTGCAAACGATGGTCCGCTCAACTTGAGTCATCGATGGAGGACCGGGAGAGTGATAAGCGTGAGAGATTTATCCAGTTCGATATTGGAGATCGTTCGGTGTCGACCAGGTCGGCCGAAGCGGTGTCTGGTCCTTCAGCAACCTCTCTCGTCACCAAATGTGTCCTGCGCAAGTGTCAACGAACAATTGCAGATTTCCATATCCACTCCCTCTTAGAAACATTCTTGGGAAGGATCTCACTTTGGAGGAAATGCAGGGGCTTTTTTAAGCGTTGCCCGAGATGGTCCCCAGATTCTGTTCATAGTCTGGTTGAGTATTCAGATCTCATAGCGTAGGAATATAACAATCCACCCAGCTTCTCCACGTAGAAAATTAAGGCAGTCCGGAGGTAAAACATCCCAGGCGCCTGAGGCTGTTCGGCAAATTCTGTGACTGGCCCACCTACTCCTTCGCCTCGATCACCTTCCTCTTGTCCCTTGACCTCTCTTGTAGAATTGAGCAAAGTCCCGCAGTGATAATATCGCTGAAGAGATCGTGAGAGAGAAATCTGTAACGTATCGAATGACTATCCAATAAGTAGGCATAGGACACGTCTCTACTACAATAGCAGGAGACCATTTGCCAGCCTCGATTCTTATAAACTGTTTCCGGAAGACATCCGAGCACCCCGTTAATCCAAATTTGCTGGTCTCGCTCTCTTATTTTATGACGTTTGGTCTACTAAAATAGACAGGATAATGAGTGTGCATCGAGGTAAGTCTACCTGTCCATCTAGGTGGCAGAGAGTCCTATATATACACAACACTGACAGGACACATGTCACTGTACTTGTTCGCAAGACCTTGACCCTCGTTTCAGCATGATCCTCCTCCCTGCCGAATTATAAATAAATGACGCGAAATCACGAACAGGCACAAAATAGAAGTAGGAGACCCTTGCAGATACATGGGGTCCGCCAGAATTCGGGTCCAAAGGGCAGGAACGCCCGCGGTCGGAAAGGGATGAGCCAGAGAGGCCGCCGTATGATGATACTCATGTAGGTGCTAAGGTGCAAATGAGACTGTCCGCCACTTAAACACCAAAGTGGACGTAGGGAACCCAGTAAAAACCCATCGCTCGAGTCCCCGGACATACCAACTTGGCATCTCTTGCCTCCCCTGCCTTGATCCCTCCGTCGCGCAGCGCTCGAACAGCTCGATGGAGCCCTTGGCAGACCGCCGCGTCCGTCATCCCCTCGTCCCGCATCGTCTCGTACATAACTCTCGCTACGTCAACACAGTGCTCGTCCGATACTTCCCAGAGCGTTCCCATAACATGTCGAAAACCCGAGAGTTGGAAGGCGCTGACAAGATGGATTCCCTCGTCTGCAAGTCTGTCTGCTTCGTTTGCTCCAGTTGAACAAGTCGAGAGATAACCAAGAAATGGCGGATTATCTTGGAGCTTGCAGTCACGGAGGTTTCCGACGGTTAACGGGTTGTTTTGCCAATCTTCGAGGAGCAAACGGCTTTGCGAAGGTTCCATTGGATCAGACAGTACGTGGCCGGCAAAGTGGAATATCCTACATATCTGCAAGTGTTTAAGGACTTCGTCCTTACGTAGTGTCGGTATAATTGGCTTTAACTGAAGCGATGGGCAAAGATACTTCAACATCTCCACTTCGTAAACAGCATATGGAAGCACTTTATTCCTGGGTGTATCGCGCATAGCAACCAAGAGCGCATGGTCAGACGGGGGGCTGGCGGGTTTACGAACATGGAGCCGGCGCCCATATATTAATGCCTTAACTGACGAGGCATACGACGACACAACTCGGTCCAGGACTGTCTCAGCCGACCCCAGAGCATGGCGCCCCGCTGCATGGAGTGGTAACTGGCTAAGAAATCCGGTGGGAACCCACCAAATATGAGGCCAATTGTCATCGGAGACGGTGTTCCTAAAACCGAGCGCGTCTAGACTTGGCTGCGCAACAACATCCCAGAGCCACTCGAACAATGGTAAGGAAGAGGCTATTAGACGAGACGATTGGAAATTACCGGCACGTTTTTGAACTTCTCCGAATGTTAAACCAGCTAATTCCAGCACCTTAATGCGATCGCGCTTAATGAGGAATGCATCACAGCGGTAAGAGCTTAGATTAACGACGATAATGGGGGCCGGATCTGCAGCAGCCATTAATTCCTCTGCGGTCGGCGGAAGAAGGAACTTATGGAATTTAGGCTGAGCGTGTCGCAAAATAGGGGTCACTTGCTTAATCATTAAAGCCCCTAGGAGCTGTAGAGACCCCGTAACAACGTTGTTCCGGGGCTCCCACACTATATATAGAGCTTCCTAGCCACTGCTCTCCAGAGCCTAGATTATCCATGATAATTTATACTTCCTATACCTTATGCAACCTTCTCCCGCGATCAGCCTAACTGTGACAGAGCGCGAATCCGCGTAATAAGCTTGTTAAAATTTTCGTCCCCTTCATAGCGTCGTTGCGCTTGTGATTTCCAAGATAATGTATCGTCGGTAAAAATCAAAAAGGTTCTATCTATTGGCGCGTCCAGTTCGTCTCGAAGGGATATGAATTCGTCTGCCAAATTAGGGTGCTGCTGTTGAAGATGGGCAATATCTCTGCGCATCTCCATCAGCAAATCGGGAATAACGCCGCGACCGAGCGCGAGGAGCTGCAGAGCGTGATAAGCCTCCTTTCCTGAATTTAAACCAATGGCCGCCGCCATAAAAGCCAAGCCGGCGAAGTCTGCAAGCATTTGCTGCTTGTCGGTATGCTTTAATAATCCTAGGCTTACAGTAGGGAGGAGGTTTACGGCTTCCTGCAGCAACAAACTTGATTTTTCCCAATTTTCCTGCGAGGCAAGAATGCTAGCAGCGCTTCGAGCAAGACGAATCCGGATGGATGGGGGAGCGGTATAACAGCTCCAGCCTTTATTATAAGAGGAGAGCGCACGGTCGAGATCCTCCATCGATCCTGTCCGCCCAAATCGCCTGCCGAGCCAATTTCCAAGGTTATGCAAACAAGTAGCTTGGTTAGGGTGGTCTTGAGGTGTGGCATTTATTGCCATGTCCGCAACGTAGATAGCATGGTCAAGATCGTCTAGCGCACTGGTCCGTTCGAATCGCCTGCCGAGCCAGTTTCCAAGATTGTTCAATCAACCAGCTCGATCAAGGTGGTCTTGAGATGCGGCCTTTATTGCCATGTTCGTAACATCGACAGCACGGTTGAGATCGTCTATCGATCCTGTCCGTTCAAATCGCATGCCGAGCCAGCTTCCAAGGTTGCTTAACCGACCAGCTCGATTAGGGTGGTCTTGAGGTGTGGCTTTAATGGTATCTCGTGCTACCTGAATAGCTTCTTCCAGGTTTGCCATGGTTCCCGTTCGTAAGTCTTTGTTGCGAAGCAATGAACTAAGCTTATATAACCATTCAGCACGGATAGTGTGGTTTTGAGGAGTGGCATCGACAGCCTCCCTTGCTACCTGAATAGCTTCTTCCAGGTCTGATATGGCTCCCGTTCGAACGAATCTGTCGCCGAGCCGAATCCCAAGGTTATCTAACCGCCCAGCGCGGTCTGGCTGGTATTGTGGAGTGACATCGGCAGCTTCTCGTGCCACGCTAATGGCTTCTTCCAGGTCTTCCTTGGCTCCCGTCCTGTACTCCTTTGTAGTCTCGCTCCGGAATGGCCTCACGTTGTCGAAAAGTTTCCGAAATGCAGCCAACGCGACGAACAATGATCTTTTTCCGGCGATAATGGTCCACCCCTTACCGCAATCATCTCGGACCCATCTTGGTCCGATCGATAGGATGTCTTGGTTCAGCACACCTCCTGCCTCCTCCGACCCCGCCTCTTGGTTCATGTGTGACCTCGGAAGCGAGAACAACGCTATTTGCTAGAGATGTTGTCCGAGGTGCCGGCGGAACTGATCTGTGTCGACAGCGATAGTAGTGGCCGAGCCTTTGATGGCCCCTTCTACCGTTACCCAGACTTTGTCACAGAAAGCGCAGTCTTTTGGGTTGATGTGCTGGACTGGTCTGCGGGGCGCTTCAACGATGGCAGAGATCTGTTTATCCGGTACCTGGTTCCGGTGATCGTTGTTGATGTGACTTACTAGGAGATCAGCTGTATCAAACTGGTGGGAGCATTCTGGGCAGGGCCAAACATTACGATGCAGGAGTAATTCATGTTCGAACCAGGCACGTTGCGACTTGTACGTTTCCAGACCGCACCCTGGGAAGGTGCAGATATATGGTTCGAGATCTTCTAGTACGTGCTTACTGTAACGCGTTAATGTCTTGATAAATCAAAGGCGGGGCTGAGATCGCTTACTGCCATTGATGCTCCTTATTCACGGGCTTGAATCTGACCACTTCATAGCAGTATTGACAGACAAACCATGGACTGTCTTCAACTTCTTTGGGAAAAGCAGGAAATTCCAAACCATTCTCGGACGACTGGATGATCGATGTTGCGAATGATACGACTGACATAGATGGCTCCGCCTCCAGTATAACATCGAGTTGAGTTTGAGTTTCGTCGCTCACGAGTACCGTCGCTTCTGTTGTCGCCCCTATGCTAAGTTTCGTGCTGCCCGACACAGCCGATTGCCCGAGCTCAGATAACTTGCCGCCTGCTTGTGATCTTCTAAGTGGAAGGATATCGGTATTTTGCTTTTTTTTTTTTTTTGACTTCCGGTTTGGTTTTGACCTCCGAGAGCTGCTCGTTGTGATCCCGACGGTACATAAAGTACTGCCTACGCCTCGCATTCGCCTCACCCAACCGGAGTGCCAGAGCTCATTGTGTCTTGCGAGATGTCTATATTTGTCCTTGACATAGAGCACATCCGCGCGGCTATCGAATGGTTCCTTTTTCGATGCTCTCTGACGCTTGTCCTTAGGTACGAACTTGCGGATAAAGACATGTCACAGTTAGGCTGATCGCGGGAGAAGGTTGCATAAGGTGTGGGAAGTGTAAATTGTCATGGATAATCTAGGCTCTGGAGAGCAGTGGCTAGGAAGCTCTATATATAATGTGGGAGCCCCGGAACAACGTTGTTACGGGGTCTCTACAGCTCCTAGGGGCTTTGATGACTAAGCAAGTGACCCCTATTCTGCGACAAGACAGATGCTTTGAAGAGGTTGTCTACGCTGAGATTGATTGAGGCAAGCAGCCCGATAATCTCGGAGGTTGTAGTTGTGTCTTGTCTATTTTGTAGCTTCGAGCTCCCAGAAGTTGAAGAGTCCGAGCCACTGGAGGAAATATCGTACTCAGTCAGATCCATGTCTTAGTTCGAAACGAGATCTGCTATCCGATTTTGTCTAGTCCCCGAGGCAATCTCTAAGGCTATACGATCAGGTCAGCAGCCAGTTTTCATTGTGTGCCTTGTAAGGCACTCGTGTAATTATCGAATCTCAGGCATAGACTCACCGGATGCAATAGAGTCACGCAGATCATGTAATGTCTTCAACATGGCGCTCCGGGCCGACAGCGAGTCCCGCAGGCGATGTTGAAGTGAAAGAGAAGACTCCGAGGGTTGCAAAGCCCCCAGGTTGCCAGACCATTGTTCGAATCTCTCGAGCATGCGCTCGACATCGGAGTCTCTCAGAATGTTTCTGACCGGGCAGATCTCATCCCGGATGGCCTCGAGCAGCTTGGAGAGTGATTCCTGACATGCTTTGGCGACATCTCGGATTGAATGACTCGGATGATCCATCCCAGAATGAAGACGCACGACGTACTTGATACAATCACTCCCGTGATCAAAAAGTGGACAATGTCAACCTGTCGCTGATGCCCAGAGAGGGTTCTGGGCCAGAATATGAGGTAGGAAATGCGAGACGGCCGTCAAGACATTGAAGGCACACAATCGCAGGCTACTTAGGGAAGCAGGGGTGAGAGATAAGAGGAGAATTGGACGGCAGCTCTGAACAGAAGCGGCAGAATGCTGAATGCGACGGTCTGTCGCACTGATTATCACATGTCCTCCTCCTGGATGATATTGACGCACCTGTAAATCTTCGTGGAAGTTCCGAATTCCTCTTTTGGTGTACCCGAGGTGGCTTAAGTCTTGATATCAGCCTTGTACTTAACATGATTGCCGCTCAACATAGGTACTCTGCGATAATGCATGGCGGTCCGAACCCCGCTTGGGGGCCAAATACAACGACCAATAGATATCTTGGTGATCCACCATCAGCCTGAATGGAGGTCACGGGGGTCGCCTTGTCTCCTCACTTCTTCAACATCCCGAGCAAAAACACGGTTGCCCAGGAGCCGCCAAAACCTGAGGCCATCGAGTATCCTCTCGTATCCTGACAAGATGTCAGGCATAGAGGTTGCCGGCCTTGTGCTCGGAGGCTTCCCCATACTCCTGAACCGCCTCGATTATTACCGGAAAGGCTTCGAGCCTCTCGAGGAATGGTAGACCTTTCGGACACAATTCGTAGAGTTCATTGGCAACATTCGACACCAAGAGATGAGATACAACGAGAATATGTACCGACTGCTGGATCCGATCATCCCGGACGTAGAAAGTCTCACCAGGATGATCAATCTCCCTTCCTCTGATTTTAGGTGGAAATCAGGTAGCATACAAGTGGCGCTCGAGAAGAGGTTGGCGAGTAAGACTGATAGGTTCATTCGCATCATTATACAGATGAGAAAGGTCATGCTAGATCTTTACAAACTCCTTAAGATTGAAGACGGGAAGGTAGATCGTCGGAATCTCCTAGGACAAGGGAGAAACTAACGGCAGGCAGATTCCATGGATCGGTGCGGCAGACGAGAAGCCATGGCAGTGGCGTCTGGAACGAATGCGACTATGCTTTCTCAAGAACAAGCACGATAAAATCGACAGGCTCGCAAAGTACAACCAACAACTCCAAGAAATCCTGGGCTACAGTGAGCGAGTGCTTCAAATATCTGACAGAAAAAAGCCATCGGAACCAGTCACGAACCTGGAAAAGATCCGCCAACACGCCTGCCATCTTCATAGCGCTCTGAGGCGAATATGGAAATGCCCAGAATCCCGTCACTACCACGATGCCCACTTGAGCTTACGCGCAGATATGATGTCCGTCAAACTCAAAGTCTACTTCGCGATCAGTCACGATCCGAACGAAACGACATCTACGATGCAAGAAGTACTGGTACATCCAGTTGAGACCCATTTGTCACCGCTATCAAGTAATATCGGTTACTCGCAGCCGTCGAGGATGCTGGCCACGATACAGCAGACTGCTATACAACAGCAGGATACCCTTCAAGAAAAGCCCGGATTTCTGGACTCAATTTCGTCGAAGTTTAAACCAAGAAGACAATCGTCTACCATCGCTCATTGGAAAGCAGAACCCCGGATTCCCGTAGAAAAGCCGACCAAGAAGTCCGTAAAGCTCCAGTTGCCTGTACCAGAAATTAACATTAACCCACCCCATGCACTGTCAAATGTGGCAAGCGAGCGATCTAGAACGCCCAGCATAGACCCTGAGCAGATTTTGGTCTTAAATCTCTCCGAATTTCTCACCAACAAAGCCCAGGATCTCGGCATGATCCTCGATGACTCTACTGAGCGGTTTCTAAAGATGTCGAAGAGTTCTAGGCAAATACAGACACTACAATGTGCTTTGCTTCCCCTTCCCGAGCTTCTAAATACGTACAAGCTACAAAAAATACAACTGTCCCGGCAGATACGGTTCGAAATGGCCACACATATCGCCTCCGCATTGCTGCAAACCCACAATTCGCCCTGGATAGCCGAGAAGTGGACGAAGTACAACTTCTTCTTCCTCACAGACACAGCATCGAGAACGCTCTGCTCCACGCATCCGTTCATATCAAAAAACTTCTGCGCATCCGTAGAGAATGGGGCGGCATCTTGCTATAACTCCGCATCGAACCCCGCCGCTAGGCCTTCCGAGGAGGAAGTCCGCGCCAGCCTCTTCACCATCGGCGTCATGATCCTCGAGCTCATCTTTGGTTACAATATTGAAGACTGCGCCTTCAGACGGGACTACTTTGGGCGTGACGACAGGCCGACGGATCAGACGGACATCAGTACGGCGAAGAAATGGGCTAAGGGTGTGTTGGGAGAGACCGGGGCAACAATCGATGATGCAGTCCGGCGGTGTTTGGACTGCTCATTTGGGCCAAAACCGAATTTTGGGGATATTCGATTCCGGGAGAGTGTGTATCAGGGGGTTATAAGGCCTTTGGCGGAGTATGAGAAGATATGGCCAGAAGTGTAGTCTTAGGTATATTTTCTTGAAGATTCGCCGAGAATGTAGCTCAAGATAAGTCAAAAAAATTTACTAAAACCAACGTAGTTCCCGGGGGCACTCAAACATATCTCCGCACAGTTATGACTATGCGTCGCGTTAAAAACACTTGACGCGTCGTCTTCTGTCCCCAGTTAGAGGAGTGTCTAATTAAAACCACACAAAATGAACAGAAAACAGTCATCATACACTATTCCTCCGTTCAAGTCCCGACGCCTCACTATGCCAGCTGCTCATCTTGAATCCTATCTCCTGCAACTCGCCCTGTTTCCGCCGTTCGCCTGTTGTTGAATGAGCGGACTCTGGCCCGCAGGTTTCTTCCTCCTCATCATCTTGCTTCCTTCTCCATCTCCTCCCCAGGAAGTGGCTAATGACCTGCGCTGCCACCACTAACGTCACACAAACCCAAGAAGCCCACTGGCTAACTTCATACGGCTCTTCGATCGTCGGCAGATATTGGAACCGAATTTCGTTCAGAACGATATTGACGGCAAAAGCACCGAAGGAACAAACGATGTAATAGTATTGAAAGGCTATCGAGAATTTGATATGACGACTAGTTCGATTTTGCAGGCTGGGAGATGACACCGTAGTGGACGACGCATGGTTATGCCGTCTCCCTAGTAACCGGTCCCTAATCCAGCTCAACTCAAATTTGTGCAGCGCTGAAGGCGAGGTGATGCGACTGCCAACACGGCGGCCATCCTTTCGCCGCATCCGAATATGATCAATTATCCCGCTGATAAGGGCTGAAGGAAGATTCGCTGCGATGCAGGGGACGAAGACGCCTGTGATATCTCTAGCCGGATCGGTCCTGTTCGGCCAGGCCATGACATTGGGCGACGAGCGGAAGGGCGAGTGCTCTTTCTGGAAGCATGCATAGGTGCAATTCTCGGTTGGGCTCTGGAAGAGGGATATAGCAGATGTCATAGCTTCTCCAGGCGGAAGGCAGGCTGGAGCTACCACAAATTCTTCCTTGGCATAGATGGAGCTAACCGCAAAGATGGCGCCAAGCAACACCAAGAGAGTCCACAGAATCATGATGGTGCGTATTTCCTTCTCAATTCTGTGTAGAGTTGTCGATAAAGTTAGCAATGGCCCCGTGAGCATGATGCCAGTCGAAGTAATGGCAAAAACGCCGTATATGTCTAGGTCAATGGTATACGGGGACTTCGACCTTGAGACGAGAAGGATGGAGTGGATAGCCGCTGCACCAGCATATGACATAGCGCTAGCGATGGCGCCAGCGACAAGCCATCGTTGGCGGCGCCCAAGGACACCATATACTAGGAGCAAGTAGAAGAGTATACGTTGAAGAGGAGTATATAAACCTGATAGAGGGTAGACGCAGAGAACATCGGGGCCGGAACCGCCGTATATATTAGAAGTGTAAGCAACCGCGGTAGCTGCGAAAATTGCGGTGGTGATGAGTGGCCTGGTGAACATGACCTGGGAGGATGTTTGGGCTCGGCGTAGATTGGGATTAGAGTTTCGGTCGAATTGATAATGAAGGCTGATTGTAGACAACGCTTTCTCCTCTTAATTGCAGGCTTCCCATCTGGTCCACTGCACTTACGGCGGGACGAAAGGGCTCATTGTTTCATAAACTTAAGAGCGCAGGTCTATTCAGCTGTGAGCATGAGTCAATCATATCTATTAAGTATTATGCAACTTAAAGGCACACTTACGCCTAATGGCATTTGCACGTGTAAGGCTTAATTCACTTATAAGTTATCTATACGTAAGCCATTAAAATAAAATCATTGAGCAAAGGGCTTTGTAGGGCTTAAGTGGCTTGCGGTAGCAGCTAGTACAGCTGAAATCGAGTTGTTAAAACGAGACGACCCTGTACTACACCATACCACACCGACCCACCTACCTCAACCGACCTGTAGGGGTGTATTAGATGTAATATCCTCGGTTAACCCATGCCATTATTTCTCAGCCGCGAATTGTCCCAAAAAGGAAATGGAGGGAAGATCGCTTCAGGGGTTCTTTGCTTGGTCTGATTGGCCGATCTTATCACTCTGCACAGACTACCCTGAAGAGAAGCTGCTAACTCGCACCTTGCACCAGTCTCCATAGGCTACGTCCCAGTGATCTTAATGCCTTCGTTTGCACTCGTTTTAACCTAAGGAATTCGGGAGTAGAGTGGACGAGAATTATCATGGCGTACCTGTCAGAACCAGTATGACATGAATATTTTGTAATCACATCCCCGGGGAACTGACCCGTCTACTGCCGTTCCAGACACTTTACATAACCAGGAATGAATTAAGATAGCGAGACATCACTGGTTGTGACCGTGCTGTCGGGGGACGATGTGGACATCCCATATCTGGGTCCCACTAACCCACTGGCAGGGCTACACATGTGTATATATACGACACCGTCCTTAAGAATTAGATGAATTCCAGGCATTAAGTCATTATATTCATTAATTTGCTGCTTCTTACTCAGTAGCGTCTTTCTCCCTGATATCTCGTATTGCTCTTTGCAGCTCTCGGGGTGTTGTCTCGCTAAGAAAATAAACAACCTGCTCACTTGGTAGATCTCGTAATAGAGTGCTAGTTTGCACAACTTGGTGTTTTAGTCAGATTCAAACGCAATTGAGTATGGATAGTAGAATCCTGTAATGACAGCGTCCTTCGATGACCTTCGTGTTCTAAGCTTTCAATACCTCCTGTTGGCGGAAGTGTTGCAATTCTTCGGTCTAGGGATTCTGTTCTGGTTGGGAAAGCGGGGGAATGTGTAAGAAACGCTGCGACAGAAGGTGAGGCTACCCTAGAGGAAGCAATGAGGTTATCCTGAAAGGATTAGTATGTGAAAACGTGCAGGGTAGACTCAATCAAGAATGATGGAAATCTCAAGGTGTGTCGCTAGTATCTGTAATATTCGCTATATCAACGCTATGGACTTCTAGCAACAAGCTGGGGAATATAGGCTATATATATTCTGAATAACCGTATTATTCAGCGTATTATTCACCTATTATTCAACGATTTCCATTATTAACCATGGGTTGAATAATGGAAACGTATGATCAACGCGGAATTGTTTTGGAAAAGGGGTTTGATCATCCGGAACCCCTGAATTCCGACAGCCCCCCTTAAGGTGTATATATTTATTAAAATATATATAGCTTATAAACAGGAATTCGGTAAGTGGTTCGATATATGTTTACATCCACTTAAAAGGGAGTATATAGGTGGTTCGATAAAATCTACATCCACCTTGGAAAGAAGTATATAAGTGGTTCGATTTATAATATCTACATTTACTGTTATAGGTTATAAGTGGTAAAACCGTTGCGGTAAAACATCCACTTGATCTACTGTTATATACTGATGATATTAAGCTTAGAAATAAGGTTATCTAGTGTACCTTTGTCTAAGGGTTTCGTTAATATATCAGCGAGTTGCTCTTTAGTATATATATGATATATAGCTGCCTTTTTCTCTTCTATAGCCTGACGGCTGAAGTGATATGATATATCAATATGTTTTGATCTTTTATGATATTCAGGGTTTTCTGATAACTTCTTTGCGGCTTCGTTATCACATAGAACCCCTGGGAGCTTAGCGGTATATCTTAGGTTTAAGTAATCGTTTAAATAATAAAACATATTACTTAAGTATATAGCTTCTTTTATTGCGTCTTTAAGAGCCATATATTCGGCTTCGCAAGTGCTTAAAGCTACTGTTTTTTGAAGTTGGGAAGTCCAGCTAATAGGGTTATTAACCCCTATATCTTTTAAGCAAGCTATATAGCCCGAAGTTGATTTTCGATTATTTATATCATTACCCCAGTCTGAGTCGGTAAATATCTTTAATTCAAGATCACCGTTATAGTTATATAATAATCCTTTATCGGGGTATTTTAATAAATAACCTCAAATTTTATTTAATTCCTTAAAGTGGTTTGCGTTAGGATTTGACATAAATCTGGCGCACATATAAACCGCAAAGGTTATATCAGGCCTAGTTTTTAAAGCTAGGTATAATAAAGAACCGATTTGCTTTTGATACGTATTTATATCTTCTTTCGAAGCAGTTGTATTATTTTTAACCATTTTGATTCCACTGGTTAAAGGGGTATTTCCTGGTTTTATATTAGGGTTATTTCTGATGTTATATTTCTTTAAGAGCTTTTCAGTATATTTTGTTTGATATATTTTTATCGTTTTATTTTCACGGTTTATTTTTATTTCATTACCTAGATAGGCAGTAACTGGCCCTATACGGTCTAGGTTTATAACTTTGTATAACTCGTCTGCTAGTGAATCTATAGCTTCGATAAACGGGTTTATTATAAGTATATCATCCATATGACATATAATAATAGTTTGGGATTCTTTATTTAGGAATATACCTTCATCGTATGGAAATGTAATAAATCCAAGCTTTATTAATATATTGGCGAAGTATTTATACCATAACCTAGGTAACTGCTTTAGACCGTATAAAGCTTTATTTAATTTAGCCACCTTGTTTTTATATTGGGCTTCTGGATAAAACCCTTCGGGTAACCGTATATATATCTCTGCATCTACATTAAAGTGAACGAAAGCGTTCTGTACGTCGAATTGTATTATATGCCAGCCTTTATTAACAGCTATAATTAATAATATATGCCAGGTTTCTGATCTAGCTGTTGTTGAAAAGGTATTTAGGTAATCTATACCTAATTGTTGATTAAAGCCTTGTACGATAAATCTGGCTTTAAATCTTTCAACCTTTTCTTTATTAATTACCCAGTTAGGTTTAATAGATTTTATATCCATTATAGGTTTGGATTTAAATAACTAACGGGTCCCAATAACCTTTTTACCTAAAGGTAGATCGGTTATGGTATATGTATTTTGACGTTTTAATTTAGTTATTTCAGCTCGACAAGCTGCTAGCCAGAAGTTCTTATTAACATTTGATATAGCTTGTTTAAAAGTGTTTGGTTTTGTAGTTAAAGTTGTTAATACGAAATCAACTTTGCCTTTTCTTTTAAAGGCTAATAACTGGTTTGATAATAACGTATTATCAATTGTAAATAAGATACTGTCTGTATTTACTTTAATACAGTCTTCGATTGGCTCGTTATTGTTATTTTCTATTCGTTGCCTTTTATTTTTACTGTTATTATCAGTAGATATATAGTTATTAGGTCTTTTATTGGACCTTGAAAACGACTGACTAGTCGTTGATATAGGGGTTGTTATATTGGCTGGATTATTACCCCTATTTCTAGCTGCTGCTGTAGCTGCTCTAGTGGTATATTTCCTTTCTGGATTTTCTACACTTCTATAATCAAAATTATCAGTTAAATCAACTGGCGAGCTGTTATTTACAGCTGGTATCTGTTGATTTACAGCTGATATCGGCTGATTTTGGCCGACTGCCCCCCTATTTTGATTATAGGGGTGTTGATTCGAAGTTAGGTCACCTAGTGGTTTAAGGTAACTATCTTCTATTATATCTTCGTCGTCAGAAGCTTTTGAAGCTTCTTCAGGGCTATATATATCATTAGGTAGCTCCCTTAGACCGGATTTATTAGGGTGTGATATAGCCCCTTTTCCAGCCCCTATTTGGGCCCCTTGTATAGCCGTATTACTTGCAAAGTGATTTTCAAGTATATTGACGTCACGGGACCATATAGGCCGCTTATCCTTTATATCCCATACCTTATAGTGGTGATTTTGGGTACCGTAACCTATAATTACCCCTTTATTAGTACGTGGGTTAAGCTTATGCTTGTATTTATTAATGTTATAATACACTATGGATCCCCATGTACATATATGATTTATATACGGCTTATAGCCGTAATAAACTTCAAAAGGTATGTTATAGCTCAAGGATTTATGGGGTGTACGGTTGTATATATATACCGCAGCTAATAAAGCTTTACCCTATAAGTATTGGGATAATCCTGATTTAATAAGGAACGCCTTGACTTTATTTAATAAAGTAAGGTTAATTCGTTCGATTAGACCATTAGGTTCTTTGGTATATATAGGAGTTGTATGGTGTAGTATACCGTACTTATTTAGGTATACTTCGAAGCGGTTATTTATATATTCAGTCCCGTTATCACTGAAGAATTCTTTTATCCTATTATTAATCTGGTTTTCTGACTGTAGCTTGAAGCTGTTAAAAGCTTCCAAAGCTTCTGATTTCGAAGTTAACAGCTTAACTTTAAGGTATCTGCTTGATTTATTAAGGAACGTTATATAATACTTATATTTGTTATATATATTTGGCAGTGGACCGCCTATATTACTATGGATTCTCTCGTTGATATTATATTCCTTATTATTCTTCGACACCTTATATATATTTCGGTTATTTGCTTTTGCTTGAAGGCATACTTCACACTTCCAGCTTTCGAAGTATATTAAGTCCTGTTTTGGAACTTTTATGTTATTTCTGACTAGGAATTTAACTAATGGTTTTGAAGATATATGGCCTAACCTGTTATGCCAGGTTATTAGCTGATTATCTTCTATAGTTTTATTATTTATGGATAATATAGTCCCTTGGTTGACGTTATATTCAGCTTCGAAAGGTATATAATATAACCCTTGCTTATGATAACCTTTAGTTATTAGCTAAAGTGTAGCTTTGTCGAAAAGCTTAATACTTATATCTTCGTTTATCAAGGTATATACGCCTTTTAATCGGCTTATAGAAAGCAGGTGAATACCTAACTTAGGGATATAATGTACCCCTTTTATTATAAAGCTTTTGCCTGAATGCATACATTTAAGTTTCAAGTTACCAACACCTTTTACAGAAAGCTTGTTGGCGTTACCCCATTTAACGGATTTATTTATTCGTTTTAGGTTAAAAAGGAAGTCTTTATTAGCTACGGTATGAAGTGTAGCACCATTATCAGCTATAAAATGAATTATATTATGGCTGTTTCCTTCCTTACTTTTTAACTTCAAATAAACTAATCGTTTATTAGTTATATTTAAAGAGTTATATAGGGGTGAACTTACGTCAGGCTCATTATCATCCATATCTATATCCAGACCCCCTTTAGGAGTTGGGCAGGAAGTATATGGTTCCTGTATGGTAATGGATAGGTCTTCAAAGTTGTTTAAAGCTGCATTTAAACGTTGCCTGCCTGAATTAATAGCTTTTGAAGCCGTTTCTTGGACTATATTAACCTGTTGGTCTTTATTATCGGTGTCGATGAGTTGACCTATAAGAGCAGACTCCCTGGCCTCCCTTTCTTTACGTTTCGAGGGAGTAGGGGTTGATTTGCCCCTTTTCTTTTCCTCTTTCTTCCCTTTCTGTCTCCCTCGCCCTGGATTTTTTTCTACCTTATTGGTAGGACTTTTCCAACTAGAAGGAGCCTTGTCGGGATGTAGGAAGTAGCAGTCCTTCTCTGTATGACCGAGGATTTTGCAGTAAGAGCAACGTTTGTTGTTACCCTTGTTCTTCCAGTTCTTTTTAGCCCCCCTAAGGGCTAGCAACTGACCCTTATTTTTCTGACCTTTAGCTTCGTCGATCAACGACGTAAAAAGAATTTCAGAAGTGTAGGATGTGGAATCCTTACGGAGGGATTGGGTAATATTCTGAACGAACGCTTCGTAGTCGTCTGTGAGTGAATTTAACACCCAGGCTATAACTACCTTATCGGGTAGCTCCAGCTTCTTCGATTTCAACTCGTTGGTTAGAAACTTAACCTTGTTCAGGTAGTCTTTTATGGTATCGAAGTCATCGAAGGCAGAATTAAAGAATTCCCTTAGTATAAGGAATTCGGTTGTAAAACCTTCAGGCCTATATTGGGCATGCAGATTCTTCCATGCTGTTTTACAGCTGGTAACATCCTTTATATGATGCAAAGGACCACTTTCGCATAGTAGCTGTATAGTAGTTAAGGCCTTGTTATTGTCGGATTGAGATAGATCATCCCCGACGTCCTTAGTAAGGGCAGTATCAAGGCCTTCGCGTATAAGCGTAGCCTTGGTCCGAATGGACCATAATTCGAGGTTGATGCTGCCTTTAAGCAGGTAGGGCTTGCTTGAAATACCCATTGTGATAATGAGGAGTTCGGAGAATTTGTAGAGTGAATTCGAAAGAAGAATTCGAATAGAGTGATTATTGGAAAAGTTATCAAAACTTTTCCGAGTGGGCAGGTAGGAGTGGTCTGATGAGGCTGTAAATTTGGCAGCAGGTAAAGTGGAATTCGGCGATCTTCAGAGTGAAGAAACGATGTAAATCGGTGAAGGGTTGGCCGAGATATGGAGGAGTGACGTTGTTGTGGTTGATGCGGAAGCTATCAGCAGGGTCTTATAACCTGTAAGAAACGCTGCGACAGAAGGTGAGGCTACCCTAGAGGAAGCAATGAGGTTATCCTGAAAGGATTAGTATGTGAAAACGTGCAGGGTAGATTCAATCAAGAATGATGGAAATCTCAAGGTGTGTCGCTAGTATCTGTAATATTCGCTATATCAACGCTATGGACTTCTAGCAACAAGCTGGGGAATATAGGCTATATATATTCTGAATAACCGTATTATTCAGAGTATTATTCACCTATTATTCAACGATTTCCATTATTAACCATGGGTTGAATAATGGAAACGTATGATCAACGCGGAACTGTTTTGGAAAAGGGGTTTGATCATCCGGAACCCCTGAATTCCGACAGAATGGCTAGATAGGGGGGTGTCTCCTTGACTGATATAGCCTAGAGCCTTTCGTTCTTGCAAGCGTAGGGCCACAAATCATAGCCCCTTTGATCGTTTCAACAAACCACCTCATGTGCCAACACGTCCAAACGAAATAATTTACCTACGTCTTGTGGAACATCCTCAACTGCTGCATCCGCCATTTTTACATGAGCCGCTGAGAACGTGGATATGGTCTTTAGTCGATTAGAACCGCGGGTTCGGAATCGCGTCCCCATCTTAGCCGAGCGACCACCTACACCACCGGGAAAATGGGGGTTTGGTGTAGGATAAACGATGTCGACTCATGCGCGGCAAAATATGGCCGCATGGCACGACTACCCGGCATCACAAACAAGTGTATGACACGAGGACACAAAGAAGCAACATGAGCACCATGCCTGCTCATGGCAAACTCAGAGCTCACAGAACCGGTGACTATAAAACCCAGTCTGCCTTTTCCACCCTCTTCGCCATCCACTCCCCCAACCTACCAGCACATCCCCCTCCACACACTTCGTCCATCCGCCACACACGCACGCCTTTAATCGAGCCCCTCTACATATAACTACTAATCTCAAATAGAGAAAATATCACCTAAAGAAAAGAGAAAAGTCTTCACCTCGTTCGTTCCAGGCGACGGGATGAGTTCGACACCGGCAGTGACACCGACGCCGGGAAGGCATCACCATGACGGTTGAGTTCCGGAACCGCCGGGAAACGAGGAGCTCGCGCCGTGGGTGGAGGCTTCTGCGGCCCCCGCGCCGGCCGAGTTCCAGTGGAAGGCCGCTCCCGGAGGTATCATCAGCTCTCGGGAGGAAGGGGGACACGCCCGTGAGGCCAAAGGGCATGGACGGGGAGCGTTGTAGGTTGATTGTAGCACTCACTACCCCAGAGACAGAGCATGTTCGTGATCATGGTGCGCTCGGTCCCGTTTCTTGCGAGTTGGGTACTCAGTCCCCCTTGCACGGCCCCTAGCTGGCGGCGACGTGGGGCGCCGGTTGCATCGGGTGCTGATCGGGCAGTATTTTTGCGTATGCGTAGAAGGCTTTCGAACGAGGTGGTTTAGACAGATAGGGGTAAAGGTGCTGAACCCTGAGCTTTGTTGGGTTCAATCTCGTAGAATAGCATAATCGAAACCGATCGCGAAGCTCCCCGAGTGCAAGGACGGCTCGGACAAAATACCGCCTTCTCTCGGTGTGGGCTGGATTCAATGTGCGCATGTAGTGCGCGTAGGACGCAAGGGGCGAGATAGAAGTCCCTCCAAGCTGCTTGCCCAGCAGCTCGGGGTCTTCGCAGATAGCGCCAAGCGCATCGTTTAGCCACGTCTACGCAAATCGTGATGATGGCTAACGACAGCATCTAACAGTTCTCTGTTAATGAGTATTATTAAAGCCTATTTAAAGCCTTGACTTCCCCAATGTACGTCTCCGTCCGTCGTCATGTATACCGAACCTTCGTCCTTACGCGAGAAGGAATATTGCTCCTAATACCCTAGCCTAGGCTAACAAAAACACCGGCGGTCATCCTGGGACCTACCGTCTATCCCATTCCTCTATTGAATACATGTATTTTCCCGCTCCGCCGCTCCAACGCCACGCTTTCTAAACGCACACGCACCAGACCGGCCACCAGCCGCCACTCATCGTTCATTCGGCTCCTAACCCCCATCCCGCTCCTATATCTATCAAATCCCCCTCGCGCGCCCGTTCACGTGCCTCCTGCCGTTCATCGGGCCCCGGTTCGGCGGCAGCGGAAACTTGTAGGGGTTCACGAAGACGGGCCTCTTCTTAGCCGGCAGCGAGCTGAGCGTTTCCCACATCTCCAGAATGCCGGCCCGCCGCGCTGGCAGCATGCTGTACTGCAGGGCGTAGAGGTTCTTGCGGTGGATTGGGGGCACCAAGCGGCCTGTTGCGAGGCAGAACAGGACCTTGGGCGACAGGTAGTGCTTGCGGATTCTCTGGCCCATTTGGAAGTACTGGTGGAACATGGCGGTAAACGTGAGAGGGATCGGCTGTATCCTATTAGAACAAAGGGCGCGCGAGACCAAGGGAGAGCGTGGTTGCAAACCTTGAGAAATATGACCGAGGTAGGCGGCCGAGAGGAGGTAGAATTGGATGACGGTATGGTATTAACACTAAGTCTATCTTGGGTATCACGAAGCTCAAAACGGATGCCGCCTATTGGTTGTCAGCAAAGGGGAAATGGGTCTGCTCCAATCGCTGCGAGATCACTTACCCGGAAGACGCCGAGGATCTTTAACCCTGAGCATCAGGGCAAACAGGGGGAAATGATTTAGGCACGAAAGCATGGTATCGAAAACGGCCTTGAGCGAGATGATGGCCATGCGCGCCAGGGCAAAATTGAGGTAGAAAACGACTACCGTAGGCAGGAGGAAGAACAGGAGCGTAAACAGGATGGTGCCGACTAGAAGCTGGTCCAGGTCGTAGTCGCACGAGTCTACACGGTTTCGAAGAACATTATACTTCTTACCTCGAAAGAGTTGGAACAGGGAGAGCAGAATTGTAAGCTGCCAGTGGAAGATGCGGGCAGAGGCAAGATAGAACGAGTAGATATGTAGAGTTAGGGCCGACAGCAGGTCCGAGAACATGGCGATAGGCATACTAGCACCAGCAAAGCTGGAGAAACCAATGAACCACACGATATGTGGTAGTAACGGCTTCAGTGTGTCGATGGAACTGGACCAATAGTCGATAACCCAGAGAAACAGGTCACCCAAGAAGAGCGCCAGCTCACTGTTCAGCTTCAGACCAGCCGGCCAGCCCATAAGCCACTCGATACCGCTCTGTAGGGCACTGACGGTGTATGTCCCGAGCAAGACGCTGATTTGCTCTGCGACCCAGTGTGCATTCTCGATGATATAAGACCCCAGAGCGATCCCGATAATCACGTCGTTGGCCACGAGCCAGAGGCTATTGTAGAATCGGATATAGTCAGGATGGCTCGTTGTTACGCTCTCCCAGTCATTCTTACGCAAGCGCAGCTTAACATACTGCATGGGCCAGTAGCAAAACTGTTGGAGCCGAATTTCAACCTGCTGTGCTGTGGCAGAAATGTCCTTAAGGGCGGGCGAGTTCGGGCGAGCCCTCCATTCCAAGATGCAGAGCAGCACCTCGGCCAATAGCCGGTGACAAAGAAGTAGACCCGTGAATAATCTCCGGATGACGGGAAATACATAGAGTATTATCTTATCCCACGTCCACAGAATGACGAAATCTCGCATGGTGGCGGCATGTTCGACCACACGTTCGGAGACGCTGAGGGTGCGCTTCGGTCGTGTCCCGATAAGTGGGACATTCTTCTGCAGCAAGTTCTCGAGCTCCCAGTTCCAGTTGATCTGGTTCACGATTTCGGGCAGTGCCTTGTCCTTCCGGCTGGGCGCATGCTGAACAACCGAGTGCTGCTTCAACTTCTCAACCAGCTGGCGCTTCTTCTCCTGATTTCGTCGCTCCTGCTTTTCCTCCTCGGCCTCGGACGTGTCGGAGAGATTGTAAAGAGAGGATATGTCGCCCTTGTCCGCAAGCGCGAGCGCAATGGGGTTTAAGGAGATGTACTGCATTCGATGTGGGACGGGTCGTTCGAACAAGATGGTCTGGATGCTCGAAGCCTTCGGGCAGGTGATACTGGGTACTCGAAGGGGCGGCGTCATCGTCGCTCGTACCCATGACGGATCCAATTCGAGATTTGCACGGGCATTGGTAATGCCCAATACGTGTAAAGATGGTTGTCCGCAAAGCTCGAAGATTCGCGGTACGGGATACGGCGCACTACGTAGGAGTATTCCCGTCTTCAGGGCATGTTCGACGCTCCTTGGCTGTGAGAGGATTAGGGCCCGGACGCCAGATCCGTTTTGTGACGATAGAACGATGTGTGCTCACTTCAACATGGTCCAAGACGGCAACGACGACAAAATCAAGCGCCGAATTCCTCCAGCCGACGATGACGCCAGGAAACTCGGATGCCCCGATCTCGATCGGCCAAAATACCCTTAATAGACCACCATTCTCTGGCATGACAGTACGGAGACGTAGAGCACTCCGCCTAGAAGGAGCCCCTGCGCCTCAGTTGTTCTCGAGCAGATATCCCCAAACCCGGCGATCGCGGGTGCTTCGGCGGGTAATTTGTTAGCCAGAGGGGCCGCCATACGTCGCGAGGGTAGCAGGATGGGAGGGTAGGTCGTCGTACCAGCTGAGCCTCGGTCTGAGCTATATGTTGGACAGGTATGAATACGGCGACAAAGGCAAGAGTTAGAAATGCGAATCCCTGAGAGATGCGAAGCTACGAGTTATACAGGACTCGTCGTCAGCCGATAGCCAAACCAAGGAGCCATTGAAATGCTGTGCGTATGTACTTAGTACGTGATCGTGACGGGGCAAACATACAATAACCCCCTTATCCCAGGCGAAAATTGCAAGCTCGTACAGGCGAGGAACCAGATCCCATCGAGCTGTGATGTAGCCAGCTACAAAGATCGCTAGGGTGAGGGTAGAAAAAGGGTGCATAGGACAGTTATCGTGGCTGCTGCAGGAGTGGTCGCATCCTCTGAAAGTATATATGTTGGGGTCGCTGCGATATCGTGGTCAATTCCGTCGACGTAGTCAGTGTTGTTGCAATGCTGTATTAGAAAGGAGGGTATTCCAGGAAAACGAGAGGACTCTGTTGGCAAGACAGGGGGGTTACGGCGCCTACGTAATAGCTTAAAAGGTTCGGATTAGTTGAAGGGCTAGACTGCTCCTTGCCAGGATAATTTTAAGTTTAGTGATACGTAGACGGTGAGATCCGTGGCCAAGCTTGGATGCTGGGGGCGGGTAGGCGCGGCAAAGACGACGTGCGTGCCTGGATCGTTGTGGGATTGACGCGATTGATCGCAAAATAGATAAGAAGTTATTAGACTTTTGAGTTGCTTGGATGAACGAATCCCTGGCGGTGGGCTATTTGGGTTCCGCATGTGTAGGAGGGACGGGAGGTTATGGTAGTGAAAATGTGGTGGGTGGTGGTGGCGCCGGCCGCTTGCAGTTGCATCCTGATAGCGATAAATGCAATCTGGACGAGTGATTCTGGTGCATCTCCAGATCCTCCCATCTTTCATCGGTTCGATTAAGAAAAAGCTTCAAAGTGCCCATCTACCAATCGGACGCTGTTCTCACTCACTGCATCACACTAGTGATGATAGAGATTTCATTGTACCTATGGTATCTGCAGTATCAGTCAGTCTATAGGTTTCTAGCGCCGGTCTAGGCGCATCATCTGAGTCTAATCCGTCATCCGAGATCTATGGAACGTTGCGACGTTGAGATGAATAGCTTAACGTATTGAATGGCATGAATGAGTGAAGAGATCTAGTGTGCGATGCCCAATATCAAATCGGAGGAGAGTACTCTGTAATAAATCGGGGGGAATGGAGGGAGGCGCATTCAGCTGCATATTTATGTTCGCTGTACTCGCACCAGCTCCGTTGCCAATAGAAGTCGTGATCACCTGAACTCCGAGTCCCCGGACCCTTCTCAAGCCTTCACGCTTCTTCATCAGAACTACACCCAACTGTCCGTGTTGGCTAGCCGATGGCCGCTCCTTTGGTTAACAGATAGCCTCGAGGGCAAGTCAGCAAGATGCAACACCGGCAAATGTCTCTTGCTGACAGGCGAAATCCGCATGGGTGATACTCACTTGCCTTCGGTGAGTCGTTCCACATGTTCAGCTGTTGATGTCCACCTTTTTGCATTTTTACGGGTTCAAGATTTCGAACCGGGGTATGGCCCGAGATCATTTTCGCTTCATATGAAGGGCGTCATTCTCTTTCTGGTCTTCGCGGGCATCCTCTATCAGCTTATCTATCCCCCGTTCTTTAAGCGCGACCTGGATAGTAACCTCGTAAGTAACCATTAAGCCGTTATGCTCCCAAGGGGGAGCAAGGAGGAGCAAGGAGGAGCAAGGAGCCAGCCGCAGCATGCCTTTAAACATTTCTGGTAATCATTGAAGAGCTTGGCGCATTCATTATCATCTGTCTTTCCGTTGCCTCGGAGATATTCTATATGCCGTGTCAGCGAATCGAGACGCTTTAAGGAGTAGTAAGTAAGAAGCCCGTCTACACCCACTCTCGCTATACCACTTAAGAAAGCAAGTGTCGTACCGCCTTGGGGCATGAGATATGATTAGCTAACTTCACATAAGTAATGAAGTGCCCACTGGGACAGAACTTACTCCTTAACTTCGTTGCATTCCGGAGCAAGCGAGGCAGACATATTCGGTGTTAAGATGGCTGTTAGATAACTGGAGCGGGATCGATAACAGTTTCAAGTGATGAAGCAACGACGGCAGTGACCTCAGATGTCTTCTTCCATGCTCTGCCAAAGTCATCCCATTTATGTGCTCCTCTTGTATGTGCTCCAAGGTCCGAGGGTGGCTTTGCGTTATCGTTATCTTAGCGTCCACCCGCCCCAAAAAGCAAAAGGCCCTTCGTCGAATCTGTAAGCAACAAGTACTGGTAACCTAGGCATAGATCATAGCAAGGTGGGCTATGCAAGTACTAGGTTCATTTGGGCTACGGGTGCAAGTTCCGGCGACATAGCGACTTGTGCAGCTCCAGAAATTTTCGAGATCTCCAGCCAAACATGATATCGGCGCATTTCATCTGGGATCCTTGAATTCACCTAATAAACACCACAGTTACTCGACGACATCGACGCCTGTGACGCGCCGCCACGACGACAGCGAATGATGGATCCTTCTCAGGACTTCAAGTCCTTCCAAGAGAAGATTCAGACCGCCCTAATCGCTGCCACCCGAACCACAAACCAGCTCGCCGCTGAGGATCTCAGCTTTCAGAGGACCAGCAACCCCGAAGTCGACGAGCGGCTGGACGATACGAATGGACACTTCCTGTCGCTGGCCTCGTCGCTGATCAAGGCCGCCGCTAAAGGAACCGAAGTGAGAGCTCCGGAGCTGGAGGATGCCGACGACATTGATATTCACTGGTCTCGCATCGTAGACGTCGTCGACACCCTGCTCGAGAAGGCCGATACCTGCCTCGACGAGTATACGGGCCTAATCAAAAGAAAGAGCGCCCCGACGGAGGAAACTGTAAGACTAGACTTGGGAAATAACATGGGTGATGTGCACCGACTTACAATCAACTTCTATAGGGTCCGGCGCCGAAGAAGCCCAAGTCTCTCAATCTTGACCACTCCATCCGCCGAGCCAATATCCTTAAACCCCAGGATAAGTTCGATGTCAAGCCGAACAACCTCGACCCTTCCCCGTGGAAGCCGGTACTCACGAGAAAGCCGCATGCCATTGTTCCGCTGGAGCAAAGCCTGGGAACTTTCAACGACGAGAACCAAACTATACAGTACGACTTATTCCATTTTCTTCCCTTGTTCACTGTTAGACTGTCCTTGGGAACGACAAGTGTCGTCCACTCCGGAAGAGGCTGCAAGGAGCAGGAAGGCACTTAACAAGAAACACAATAAGAGGATGAAGCTTCTCAAGAATCCAAATTCAATTTAGGGTGCTGACGGCAGATTCAGATATAAACATCCTTACGAGACAGAGATCTTAGAGCTCCAATACCCGGAACGTGTCTACCAGATCAAAGAGCCTATCAAGTACCAGCCGATAGAGAGTACGGCCGCCACATACGTCGACACCTTCGAAGGCGTGCTAGCGATGCTCGAGGAACTAAAAGGGGCTACCGAAATAGCCATCGACACCGAACACCATGACTTCAGGACGTATTCGGGTCTTCTCTCGCTCATGCAGATCAGCACCCGGGAGAAGGACTGGATCATCGATACGCTACAGCCGTGGCGCCACAAGCTGGAAGTCCTGAACGAGGTCTTCGCCGACCCGAAGATTGTCAAGGTCAGACACAGTGCGAATAATCTCTCCACTGTCATTTGTTAACCGTATAACAGGTCTTGCAAGGCGCTTACATGGATATCATGTGGCTCCAGAGAGACTGCGGTCTGTATATCGTAGGACTCTTTGATACGTATGAAGCTGCGGTGTCCTTGGGATATCCAGGGCGAGGTTTGGCATACCTACTCAAGCGCTTCGTCGACTTCGATGCCGACAAGAAGTATCAGTTGGCAGATTGGCGAATACGGTACGTACCTTTGCATCCATCTCGGCTTTTGGTGTCTAACCTTTAGAGCAGTCCGATCCCTGATGAGATGTTCTATTATGCACGATCAGATACGCACTACCTTCTCTACATATACGACATGATACGGAACGAGCTTTTAGAGAAATCAGACAGAAATAATCCGGAGAAGGACCTGATCAGCCACGTTCTAGATCGGTCCAAGGAAACATCATTGCGCCGCTACGAGAAGATTGTATACGATGCCGAAGGAGGTCAAGGACCGTATGGCTGGTACAACCTGCTCATCAGGCAGTCTTCAGGCACGTTCACTAAAGAACAGTTCGCGGTGTTCCGAGCGGTGCACAAGTGGCGAGATGAAGTTGCGCGCCGTGAGGACGAGGATCCTCTTTTCATCCTACCCAATGCGACTCTGTTCGACATAGCCAGACGTTTGCCGCCGGACCCAAAGGCCTTGCATAGCACATTCGGACATAATACTTCCTACATAGCCAAGCGCGCGGTTGCCGACTTGTTTCAGGTCGTAACGAAGGCCAAAGCAGAGGGCGTAAACGGGCCTAGTGTGGTTGACGTTTTACGCAGCAACTCTACTACAACAATGGCGATCGGCGCAGTTGCCCAGTCGGTATTCCCACAGTTAAGGAGCATCGACAACCAAAAGGTCCTGGAGACAAAAGAGCTGGTCTCCGAAAACTCGCGGTTGTGGGGCGAGGTAGCACTCAGCAGTCGATGGGAGGAATGCGCAGCCGGCGCGAACAAGCCCGCACAATCCCTATGCTTCGCACTGCCGTGGGCTCATATGCTAGAAGATGCCATCATCGGCACCGAGCAGATATCCAATGGTGCTGGGGCGGCTGCCGCAGAGGCCGCAGAAAAGCTCAATTCTACGTCGCAGGAGCAAGCCGAGTGGGCGGCAGAGGCCGACGGCCAGTTTACACTCAAAACGGGTCTCAGGCGCAAAACTGCGCAATCCGAGTCGGATTCCGAAAGCGAAGACGAGGAGAAAGGCGAGGGGGAGACGTCCGGCGAGGCGTCCGGCAAACTCCAGGCGACAGAGGAAGTGCTCTCACTCGACTCCGACGCGGAGAGGGCCGCGAAGAAGAAATCAAAGAAGGAGGAGAAGAAGGCACGGAAGAAGGCCAAAGCCGAGGCCAAGAAAGCGCGCAAGGAGGCGAAGGCCGCACGGAGGGCAGCTAGAAAGAAGATCGCCGCCGACAAGGCTCAAGAGTCCGACTACGACGGCGCCGAGGAAGGGGAGAAAGAGGAAGACGAAGACGAAGACGAAGATGAGCAGCCGTTCGATTACACCCAGGCCCGATCCGTCCTCCACGCTAAGCGCTCTGCCGCCAACGGCACCGCCGCCGGGACCGGGGCAAAGGCCGCCGCGAGGTTCAACCCCTACGCTAACGCCATGATGGCCGACGGCCCGAAGCCCGCGCGCCGCATGCATGGCGAGAAGGCCGGGAAGAGCTTCACTTTCAAGAGATGAGACGAGCGCGCTGCGACATTACTTTACCTACAGGCTGAACATACTTCGCTACGGAAGGGCATACTTCCGGCAACGACCCCGCGATCCTCACTGTCATTATTAGTCTTGCCAGCGGGGGTAACGGGGTGGGACCCCAGATATGCGGGTTTTCTCCGGGCCGTTACCGCCTACATAGCATCATCATCGTGTAAGGAGTTCCGTCGGATTCGAGTGGCATTGCCGAGGCGTTCGAAGGCGTCATTTGCCCAAGAAAAATGAATGTCTAGAGAGGTCTTAATTTGAAAAGCCTGAAGAGAGTTCTTTCCTGCGTAGGTGGATGGTTTGCCCCCGTTGTAGATGAGCGCAGAGGAACGCAACGAATCAAATGATTTAAGCAGCAAGCCATCTTAGGATACCCACTTACGTACAGATGCAATAATGACGAACATAATTAGTCGCCGAAAAGAATGACAATAGTACTAAGACTACTCGAACAAAGAAGCGGTGGGGAGTTGAAGGTAAGACACAAGATAAGGCTATCCAATAAGAACAAAATTTTCAGAGGTTCCGAGATCCCCTGCTGATTACTACAATCTGAAAGAGGAGGTAACTCTTGGACTCACCCGGATCCTCGAGTTAACCAGAAAAGGGAATCCAATGTACTTCCGTGCTCCAAGAAATCCTCCCCCCACAAGTATCCATCAGCGCTAGTTAGCGATTGCTCTATGCTCACCGAATGCAGATGCAGCACGAGATCCGTGAGTGACACAGAGGTCGTGGACAAAAGAAGCTGTCACGCCTTATTCTTACTCCTTAAACATCAGCAAAATGATATCAATGGATAAGTCATTTTATACCTGCCGACTTCAGTATACATTACGTAATAGATCAATGAAAAAGCACATCGGAAATACCACTCACTTCTTTCCAAACGTTTTGGTTGATTTTCTACACTCTTTGCGAACAGTTGCAGCGGAATTGGTTGCAATGAAGCAGTGTGGGGGTGTGTCAATTATTTTTGTCTACGACCTGTCACAGAAGGCATAATGCTACGCTCCACAAATTAAGCAGCAGCGCTAATGTAGACTCCCCATGCAGGCAGCATCCTGGTGTCGCCCTACCCTTTTCCCGCTCTCCGATGCCGAGCAATACGCGATCGGGATTTGCCCAATCCCGACTCGCCGCACAGCTCCATTGGCTCGGCGGATCCCGCTATTGCGACGCTACGCACTGCCCTTTTTGTCCTTTTCAAGTTCAGTACAATCCTTGGCTTATTGTTAGTACGTTTTCTTATTCTGCCGACCTAAGTACTTTGCCGCTTCAACCCCCCCCTATTGTACGGCATAACGCACGCTCTCCTAATCAAGTAAGCTAAGCATGCTTCCTATACAATTCAGTCCGATTTGCAAAATCCTTATATCGGTTTTCTGCCGTAGAAATATGGTAATTGTGGCACGAGTTAGAACCTATCAAGGAAAGTCTCGTAAGGACCCACTTCTGTGGGCCGTACTAATCTAATAATAAACCAAAGGATTCAAAAGGGGGGCCGAGTGGACGTCGTTACCACAGTCTTCGGAATCGTTTAAGGCTCTGTTGACCTTTTCATACGAACGGGCCAATGAGAAAGTGGTAGATCACTTTGCTGTTTCTTTTCAAGGCTGTCGGCAACAAAAGGGGCCTTAAGAGAATCCTTGGTATTGACGCACGACTCGCTCCTAGTCGGATGCTACGCACCCGATTCCCACCTGTACAGTCGCTCTGACAATGCGCCAATATATCGAATAAGAGACTTTGCGGCTTCTCTTTAGACCGATTGAGGCCTAGCATCAACCATACTCCCGTTATTCTCCGGCTGCCCAGTCAATTAGAGAGTCAATTTTGCATCTTCCAAAAATAACAACACTCAGAAGGCTCGTAGACGGTATCGGGATAGTGGGGAGTAGGGGACCGTCGTCGGGAAACGGGGCCGGCCAAACCACCTTAGTTGTGTAACTATGTAGGCATAGGCTACGTTACGTATTTGGACGATGCATTATACTTCTTTCTGTCTCCTAATGGCCAGATGGCGTCAGCAACAGCAGTCTATTAACAGCTGCTAAGTGACGCGTTGCCCGAAATGGTAAATCTAAGTAGTTACCACTCCCTTTGGTTGGCCTATTTGGCGATAGTAAGTGGAATTTGTAACCCACCTCTTAATAATTGTTATATTGACCGTCTGGGGGCCCTCTATCGGATACTTAAGACATAGATGTAGTACTGGTCCTTTTTTCCGGATTTCGAGAGTAAGTATAGAAATTGGCTGAAACTGTGAGGTAGAAAGCTTTCGTCCTATCCATCTCCTCACCCTTAGTTTATATATTAAAAATAATCCGCAAGAAACGTAGCAGACATATCGCCCTCCTTATGGCCGCTAGACGTATCAGAAGCCGAAATCAGCTAGACGTCGAGTAATCATCACTGGTGGAGCGGAGATGCCCATTTCGCTTTCCGAACCATGGATTCCCAGTTCAACATGCAGGCAGGGTTCGGCGCGGCCGCCCAGGCCCAGTCATCAAACGTCGACGCGCAGTCCTCACCCTCCTCCTCCTCGATCCCGGGACCGGCGGTACCACATCTGCCGCCCGGCTGCCGCAGGGGCCGCTTCCCGGTCAAGAAGCGGGCCACGCCGGCCGTCAAACGCGGGCTGTATGCCTTCTGCGCCGACGGCGACGTCACACAGGTCATCAACCTGCTGCGCTCCTTCGAGTACCAGCGCCCGGCGGCACCGCCGGAGAGCCCCGCCGCCGCCGCCGCCGCCGCCGGAGCGGGGGAGGGGGACGTTGATGACGACCTCAGGGCGCCCCTCATCGCCGCTGCCGACGGGGCCCACGTGCACATCGTGAGGTACCTGCTCGAGTTCTGGTTCCGGGACCGCATCGACGCCGCGCTGAGAATCGACCTGGGCCTCGCGGCCGCGAGGAACGGGAGCCTGGACATACTGAGACTGGCTCTCGACGACGACCCGAGCCAGCAGAGTTGCCACCAGGGGAGGCGGGGCATCTCCCGCGCGGAGATGACCGCGTTCGGCGCCTCTGTTCTGCCGTAAGTCCAGGGCGATGGTGAATGACATGGGGACCCTGCTGACGATGTCTGCTTGATACTAGCGCCGCCGTGGAGCACGAGGACATGGTGGGCTATCTGCTCTCGTTGGGCATAGACCCGAATATCGGCCTCAACCCACCAGAGGCACAGGGACAGGAACGATTCAACTACTCCTCCACAGCCGCGCTCCACGCAGCAGCGGCGCGATCCACACCCCGCGTCTTCGCCATGCTGCTCGGCGCCGGCGCAAGGCTACAAGTCGCCTACCCGCTGCACGCTGCCGCCGGGGCGCCTGCGACCCTCTCGTCGGGCGACGACCGGATCCCCATGATGACCTACCTGGTCCACGACCTCGGGCTCGACGTAAACGCGTCCGACGACGGCACGGTCTCGCCCTACGCCTGGGGCACGCCGCTGCATCATGCGGTGGCCTGGGCTCACGTGGACAGGGTGCGGTGGCTGCTAGGGAACGGGGCGGATCCGACGCTGCTGGACCGGTTCCATCAGCGGCCGCTGGAACGCATATCGTTCGGCCTTTGGAATCAGGAGATTGAGGAGATGATTAGGGCCGCTGGTGGGAGCTGAGTCCAAGTGATGACTAACAATGTTACTCGTCCAAACAGATAAAGGCCACCCACATGGTGTTCACTATACCACCAGTATGTATCATAGGAGACTTAGTTACGAGATTTATTATGATTGGCTGGGATCCCGGATTCCTCGACACTCAAACGCCAATCGTTATAACCACTTTCACCTCAACCGAAAATATTATCTTTAGCATTTTAGGCATGGCTGATGGCGTACTTTAATCATATGCCCGGAGCAGAGACCGCGCAAGAACCCAGCATAGTTATAAGAGTAAAGCCGCTGGCCGGTTATCCACATAGTTATCTAAAACACAATAAAACCACCTGCGTATTAGCCCACTCTTCCCCTTATAGCATCACCTACTAGAACTTTTACTCGTCATGGCTGATGCTATCAAGCACCTAGGGCTCACTGTTATGATCTCCAGATGGACATTCATTTTCCTAGACTCGCAGAGGGCAGGAAAGACCCCATCCCTGTGACTCACGTACTTTGTCCTATGTCAATCGACGTGTCGAATTGTCTCGGGCAAAACCACAGGGCAGATTGGGATAAGGTCGTGGCCCAAGTCCATCGCTGCCTGGAGCAAGAAGTTGAGAAGAGGGACCCGACCATACTAGACAAGAAATCCGAGGGTGGATACGAGGAGGACAATAACTCTGCCGAGAAACACGGACAGAGGCTGTTTCGAGGACTACACCTGCTGGACTGTCAGCGCGGAGGAAATGGCGGAGTGAGTATTGCCCCTTCTTCATCTATATTGACATGCACTTGAATAGGACCTTCTATTTTCGCTCAACGGTGATGCCTAACGGAAGACATATATGTAGATAGTATCCACCAGTGGACCCGCCGGTTCTTGGGAAGCGAAGTGATGACAGTTGCATCCGACCAATTCTCTGGACTATTCATAGTTTTGGAGTCAACTTCAAGGGTAGTGTCTATGGCAACCTGGACCAACTCAATGGTCATCTGCGACATGTGGGCGATATTGTCGAAAGTAACTTCCGTGTCGCTGTCCATACCGGTCGCAGGGATAACAGCACCAGCACTAACGTCTACACCGGCAAAAGAGGTGAACTCCGCTTAGAAGATGTGGAGAAGCTGATGACGCTGATGAACCTGTTCCAGCTCGTGATACAGCAGACCCACGGATCGCGGACGGACTGGTTACAAGACAATGATACGGTGCCCTTTGCTAAGGAACGATTCTAAGCTTGCGACAGCCCTCCACGAGCTAGGAAAGCAACAAGGGGCATTCCAGACTCATCCGCGTGCAGGAGAAGAGACTCAGCTCCCCGTGTTCGAGCTGAAGGATTTGACCTCGACAATGAGGGCGATGAACCCGACTTGTGGACAAAATCAACACCTGATTTGCTGTGCCGACGCAAAATATGATGAGCTATCAAGCTATCTGGAAAACAAGAGACATGGGACAGCTTGCATGGCTCGCCTCCTCGGATTTCAGCGGACGGAAAGGAATGTTATCTCTCCTTGAGCATTGCCCAAGTCGTGTGTCACCTTCCACTGCACTCCACTGGACTGAGCCCCTAGATCTTACTGAACAAGAAGTGCTCCCTGCCTCCCCTCGCTAAGCACATGCGCAAGCTTCTGCCCATCCACGGAAAAAAAAGTCCCTATGACTGCCGCACCAATTCCAACTGTGACTTCGCTAACGTCATATCCTACAGACGGCCTAGTCCCGGCTACGTCAAAGCATCCCCGCTAAGCTGGACCGGATTCACTGGGAGACGTCGAGTTTCGCCATACGTAGTGGCCGCTCAACAGGAAGGACACCGTGAACTGCACGACGATCGTCACGAGCCTGGTGGAAATCAGCGTTTCTTACTCCCAGGAGCAGTTCTATGAGCTACTAAGTCCCCTTCATGTCGGGGCGGCACGGGAGCCCACGCCGTCATTTCCAGATTTCCTCTTCCTCGTAGGATTGCCCAATGGTCCGCTGCGCCCCCAGACGCAGCTAGACAACCTATACGGGGCTTGGCTGCCGGACCGTTCACGCTACAGCGTATATCTTCCGCCCACCCATGATCCAAAGGAGCGGTCCATCAAAGGCTAGCCGACCTTTTCAAGACTCTTCAAGACTTTGACTTTACTACGGCGCCATATCAGGGGCTGGAGGGCCTCCAGGGACTATTTGTGAAGTTTGATAGTGGATCTTGAGGAAACTAGTGAGTCCGCTATGCATCTGCTAGCCCGGTATCTTGAGACGGGTTACATGTGTCCTGATTGCATCTCGTGGGATAGGATACGACAGCATCATGATCGTCAGACGAAGCAGCTCCATATCAGCTTTCGTAACGTTGTACCATTGGGGAGACTCTTCTTAGTGGATTTACATATAGGCGGTATCATTATTCTTCATGAGCTCGCCCAGAAACATTTCCGTGCCAGGGGCGTCCATCGAGTGATGGGTAGTCAATAGCGCCGTTATTTACCGCCCCGTCCGCCGGGTTTCGCCGTCGTCGAAGGTGGCAGGTCATGGCCCGTTCCAGTGATGCCCTCTCCTACGCCACCTCCTCTCATGCCATGCTTTGACTCTTGCAGCGGGTTGTCGGCAGCGTTGTGCAGTTCGGTTGCCCCGAGTCCGCCAGCCGTAGGGGTGTTCTGGCCGGGGCCGGCGACCGAGGGGATGATATTCTGCTTTCCAGCATCGCCAGGAACTGTCGATTGAGATGTGAGCCAGCTGTTCCGACATATCTTCACTTAAAGGTTAGGCTTAGAGGTGGTTACCGACCTTTGGTGCCATCCTTGGCCATCTGGAAGAGGTCTCCGCCTTGCTTGGGGTCCGACATGTTGTTTGTGTTAGGTCGAGTCCGAGATTGATTGGAGAGAATTGGGAACGGATGTTAATTGAATCGAGTTTCGTTATCTCGGAGGTCAGTCATTGGGGAATTCGCATCCTACGTCGTTGCCCATTATATAGGGGTTTCATCTGCAGTATGTCGTTCATATGATGTCAATAATGGAGCAAGTCGCTCCACTCATGCCCGGCCCCTATGACGACTCTTTGTATGTACATACGCCCTCAAAGGTCCTCTTAAGCCCGACAACGATTCTGACATTATGCCGTACCTATCCAAGGTAACTTTGTTTATATACAACAAGAACGATTCTTTTGTCGTCATTGTTCCAAATCACGTTTATGCAGGAACCAGCCGGTGAGTTCTACATGTGACGTACCTGTTGCTGGTCGGACGTTTAATTTAGGTTTGGACTAACTGCTTAGGCCCACTTCATACTTCATATATACACTTTAGCTGCCCCCTTGGCTCAGTATAGGGGCGCCTAGTTTCAACCACCACTCATCTCGACCGTCGAAGATAACGATTTACAGCCTTCGATACCGTCCGAGTTGCCATAGAGCCAGACTTTCTTGGCTCCGCGCAACCCGATGATGGCGATATACCTTTCCAATTGAACACGAATGGCCCAACTTACCTGACCAGACGCTTGTAGATATCACCTCTAACAACACGACCAATGGCTCGGCCGTGCCGCAAGGGGCGCGACATAATCTGGGAATTGCAGTCACTTCTTGACAACTAACTTTTTATGCCAGCATAGACTCTATTGGGAATCCCTCGTGTAGTCTGAGTCACCGCACTTTGAGGCGGCAATGAGAAATACAAGATGCTACAAGACAGCGCTTGTGTAGCCCCTGAAACGGTTAGCGACAGTCTGAGCCCGGACGGGTCATCGTGAGAATTGATATCAGGACGTGAAGTCAATGGCTCGGTCTTATATTCAGGGAAAAGCTTCTATGAGAAAAGTTTATTAGAAGCGAGCAACGGCTCAGTTTAATGATGATCTGGCTTCATAAACCTGACATCCACCATTCAGAGAAATATTATACGCAATAGGAACTTTGAGTACGGTAGAAAGAGATAGATTTCCAACAGCTTAACGTCTAGCCATAGCCACTTTCAGCGCTCTCTGTCCCATTTATTACGTAGAGACCCAAAGACTAGATGAGTTAAGAACAGCATGAGCGAGGGTAGGCATGACCAGGGCTCGGTTAAGCTCCACGAATTGAATATAGAGTGTTTTAATCAGACTTCTGGATCAAGAGGATGTGGCTGGGCCTGTATCGATTATGAATCTATGTAGCTACAAGTCCAGGCTCCGAAGTCGAATGTTCGAAATCGACTGTTCGTGCAGCCTAAGGAGGCCTTTAGTGAGGATGTCTTAAGGCAAACTAAGACGTGGCGGAGAAGATATATCCGTCGTGGGAAAGTCACCATAGGCCCCACCAGCAAGGCGATGGTAGGTTACTTACGGTGCTGTTCATCTGGCAGACGAGAATTGCAGGTACGGAGATTCTGCTCGGATCCTATCCAGTTTTTGTCCAAACACCTGCGTAGCCCAGTGTTTAAGATCACTACTGTGAAGTCTAGTTATGTAAGTGTTGTCATGGACTCATATTGACTTCATGTGTCGACATCCTCCATCTTGCTAGTTCCGGATTAGGAAGCATCCATATCATGGTCCACTCTTGTGTGCGGTTTGGAAACTAGTCTTGCGGCTATAATGACGTGTTTTGTAGACTTTGTTAGACAATCTCGTAGCTTTGTGGTCGTTCACTAGCATAGCGACGAGTCCATGTTTAAATTGTTTGGGGCGGGTATAGAAACTTTTTATATACAAGATATTACCGATGCCGTTTCCGGGAGAAGAAACCTGATATCATGATAGACGCCAGACAGTACGGTATTACTTGGGTAGCAAACGAGCTATCCTCAAGGCACCACCATGAGCATTAGCACGGACGGGGATGGGTTTGCCGAATATAAACAAGTTAGATAGGGTGCAGCAAGGCGATCAGGCGCGCATTCCATCACGATAATATGATTCCCATATGGCCGCACGGTGCAAAGGAGATCTGGATAAACAGTGGGGTCACCTGGGCGAGTACTTAAGACACAAAAAGAGCCTGATCTATTAAGAGGAGTCGGGCCATGTACCGCTGACGCAGTGGATAGTTGCAAGAGGTTGGGCATTTTAATTTCACGTCCGGTATGGCCAGATATTAGGGTACTGATCGATTCCGAGCCAGTGATCACCTCCCACAAAAACTTTGCTTCGTCTTATTCTTAATTTGTCTTTTTTTTCTCGTCCTTTTCTTCCTCTTCGTATCTTCTTCCTCACGCCCACCACCGCCACCGCCACCGCCAAAAAAAAGGGAGGGTTAACGCGTAGTAGCTGTTATGACTGGTGTTAAGAAGAGAGATCCCAGGTAGGTAAACATTTAGTAACGTCAACCATAGTAGGACCAATATTCCGTCACTGGACGCGTTTGGCGTCTTGCAGTAACTGCAAGGTTCTGATTACTTGAACTCACCTATATAGTTTATAATCTGCTTTCATAGGTAACCCACAAAGTGGCGGGGGTCTCCTAAAGCCCTACTGTCCCTGGGCCTACATCATATTCATTGATGCTGCAGTTTTCTACAGGATGATGCGTCATCACACTATATAGCTATGGTTTGCAAAAATCACGTTGTCATGGCTCACTTTAACCACTACACCCAGCCGTCGTCCCCTGAAGGTCATATTTACATATTTCGAGACCAACAGTTTCGAACTCTAGATGGCCCTATATGGACACGTTCACGGGATGCAACCAGTCAGTGCTGTAACACATGTCAAGAAGCTGATGATACTGCCCCTTGATCGTTTTCCACTCCACCCTGTCCGGGAACGACTCCTAGGACAAGGACAAATTTATTCACTGTTAAAATGGGTTGATTTATGAAGTAATCAAGTCCAAAGCTCTCATGTCTTATTCAAGGTATATACGAGCTTGTAGTACTGGAGTGGAACCCCAGGTCACACTGGCTGCTATCTAGTAACTTAGTTCAGGGGTACTTGATCTCCTTACATAGATACATATACCTAATGGCTCTGAAAGCATTGAATATTTGCTGAATGGGCATTTAGCGGCAGGAACTGTTTCTTGCATGGCAGTCGAGGACAGGAACAGATTCTTGAAGAGTAGGACTAAATCTCATTGGCACAAAACATTCCCATAATATGGAGCCCCGTTCGACAGCCTCGAATTAATATTTAAGCTTGACCTCTCACCTCACTCTGCGCCATTCATAAATCTACCCCCACAATCCTGAACCAGAGCACAACCTTTTCCCTTGAAGCGCACACGGGATTCAAATAACACTCACATTAACATCCTCTTACTATATGTTGTTGAACTCAGGCCCAACCCTCTGGTTTTCAGACGTATCATTCTCGCAAGTCGGGAGGTACTACGCAATGTTCAAAGCCAATAAGAGTGCCTTCAAGCCACCAGGCTTTACCTTCGGTGAAGGGCAGATATTTCAGTCACACCAGACAACCGAGAATGTCTACCATGCAATGATCGGGGTGAATGCCAGCAATTCAGACGTCGACCTGACGACTCTTAAGCAGAGAGTTAGTTCCCGGGTCGAGAAGCTTTTCGAGGTTGGCCTCAAGCAGATCGACGTCTACAGGGCGACAAGTGGAGGCGCTCAATTCTTCAAGATGATCGCGGAAGAGTTCGAGGCCGAGACACCCCTTGAGCCCAAGGAGATCGACGAGATCTTCGGCGTCTACATTGTTGCTCGCGAACGGTATAGGGGTTCTGTAGGCGACGCCCCGCTCATGGCCCTAGTCGATCGATTTCGAGAGGCTGTAAACGCCGTTCGCCCAGCCGACCCATCCACCAGCGTTGAGCTCATATACCGCCCTAGTGCCGCTGACAGGGCCTAGATGGAGCTACTGAGCGCCTTCGACAACCTCCAACTCTCCGAAGATGCTCCCGACCCCTCGTCCTCTTCTTCCGCTGAGGCGCCTTGGCCACTTACCTACTTCAACCTCCATGAGAAGATCTGGCTGTGCGACTCCCGGATTCGCTGGCAGCTATACGGCAAAGGCCAGGTGCAGCCTTCTGATGCGAGCGACATTCCTACCCTACCTGACCGTTACAGTCACCCTGTCGACGTGAAACTGTACCCCGCCTGGCCTGCTTTGACCAACTACAGCCCGACCCTGAGCGACGGGGCCTTCTACATGTCACCCATCGGCTCCTCGACGCCGAGGATCGCAAGGACTGGTACCTCGCCACGGGTGGTGCGTCCAGACGAGACAGTACCATCGAGTTCATCACCTACGCCCAGAAGGCGTTCACCAGCACCCGGTCCGTCGTCGCAGGATTCTTCACCTTCTGGACGGCTGGTGACCCCGAGAGCTTCGAGAAGCTCTACGCTTCCAAGGGTGAGAACAAGCGCCGCGATCTCTTCTAGGCACGGAATTGCGAGCGTTTCGGTGTCGTCCTGGTCTTGCGCAAGGTCTAGGGGCGTTACCAGGTGGTGTTCTACGACCCCATCTTCACCAACTTGAAGGCCACCGGCTAACAGCCGACCCACGGGCTCGGATTCAAGATGCGGGCGGCCAGGCAGATCGCCACGAGCTTTCCCCTGGTGGAGCTGTTCCAGGGAGGAAAGCTGTACAGCCCTCTCGCCAACCTGGGCATCGTGGTGGGGGACCCGATGCAGTTCTGCGCTGCTTTTCTGTGGGATCTAGCCCATAACAAGGCGCCAGAGACGGCTGAGGGGCTGAAGGAGTGGAGATTCGAGCAGCAGAAGATGGCCAAGCAGAGCGAGTGGAAGCATTAGAGCCGCAAATGCCCCAGGGAGTCCAGAGTCAAGTTGTAGCTAGGCGTTAAGGGTCAAATAGCCAAATTGGCCTTTAGAGCCAATATCCGCACTTTTGCCGTCTGACATTGAGGTGTACTTAAATCCCAGCACTTTTCATCAACACAAAATTTCCGAAAAATCGAATAATATCTTGTGGGAGGGGATAGTCAGATGCGCGAAGTCAGACAATGTCTAAGCAGGTGGATTAGTCAATTTAGGAGAGGCCTTGCCGTTATGACTCGCCTGTCCTTTATGGAAGGTGGCGTTACGTACATGGCTAGAACAGACGATTTAAGGGACTCGGCTGGAGCAGCTAATTAGTGATCGCGGAGCCGCAGTAATGTACGCCAAAATGCGGTCTTCTGGGTTTTATCCAGACCTCGCAATCTCGATCCGCAAATTGGCGCTGCCAAGAAAGGGAGACCAGCCGGGTGGAACAGCCCGCAGAGGCCTCCCACCCACCGGGTTTAAATAGGGAACGTCGTTCTAGAAGTGCTCTAACTGACAAGCTGAGGAGAAGAGCAATGCGTACGTGACGCGACCGTCTTCTTTGCTGAGCGCGTGAAATGAAACGAAAAAGATGACATACATACTAGCCGTTTGTCGGCATGGCGGACCTGTAACAGGAATTACTTATTCGGGATTCCGGCTGTATTTTCTTTTCTTTTTGGCAAAAGAAGTGGAGGCACGTACGTACGTGTGCTTTCGTGTTCCCATCATCCTTTCCCGGTCTTGGCCAGCCAGCCGGACAACGCTATCAATTGCAAATAGATCCGGGGAGGGCGTGCCAAGGGATTTTAGGGTGGCAGTTTCACCAATGCCCTTTGTGGCATCTCTCAATCTCAGCTATAGCAGAAGAACACAGACCAAATTTGACAACTCACGTAGAACGCAGTAGCGCTTGTTTGAGGCTATTGATAGATCTTTAACAATAGTCACCTTCCGGATAATGGAAACGTTTGCTCTCTCTATTTCTTCGACGGGACTCCGGTAAACAATCCCGTTATACTCGAGTCCGTTGGGGTTTCGGGGATCCCATGGATGTTGTATTTTAGTGCTGCAAGGGGCCTCGTGTTAGCTAGTAAGCCACCTCCTTACCATCGAGAGATTCAGCGTAGTCAGACTACTGCCAGGCGAGGTGGCATTATGCCAGTGCGGGTGTCGAGATGTTAAGCTTCTCGGGCAATAAATTCTACATTCAATTCATAAAGATTACGGACATTGGCCATATAGGGGCTGGTGGCTCGCCTTTTGCTTGATGACGACGATCGATCTTATGCAAGCGCCCGATACTCGGAGATGCGGAATACGAGATGATGAGGCTATGCCGACCGTCAGCGTAGTGAAGATAGGTAGATAGCATTGTAGTAGAGGCAAATTAGATAACAAATTGGTGCAGGCATTTCAGTCCCATAAAGCGGTCCCGTTGGCAAATACTACACTACGTGCAGGCCCAGGCCCCGGAGGTCACATTCGTCCGTCCACCTACTTTTGCTTGCATGGTGTTATTCACAGTATGTTACAAGGTATGTAGGACATGCACACTTGATAAGAAATATGCTGATAATAAAAAATGCTACGCAGAGGCCTTGGCGCTTGCGAACATCGGTTGAAAATGATCTGGAGAAATTAGCATGATCAACCGCTATATCCAGTCGATCAGTTGAACAGGACAGTTCGCGACAAAATGGGGTTTGTATTACCGGTGCAACATAGAAATAAATGCCTTCCCCAGCTTCCATGTGATGTGTGAACGTGATGTACGTGACTGGCGTTTCGAGTTTCATACTTGGCAATCTGGAAGCACCATTCATATTATACGCTGTGTGCGGCGGCATCGAGTACGGTATAACGATGCATACTAGAGCCCTATGTAAATGGGTACTGAGGTAGTACGAAGCACTATACGTGATAGATTAAATTTGTGATTTCAGCATGTGCCAGCTTCACCCATGAATGCGTAACCAGGTAGTAAGTACCATGGGTTTGTCGGCAAGCTCGCAATTGACCGTTAAGGACTTGTTAGGCCGTGAAGCGCAATCACTAAGCATCGGCCTTAAACAGGCGAGTAACCCCTACATACATACATGATGGTAAGAGTCGCGAGCTGTGTGAAGAACAACTACATGTTCCAAAACCCGAGCTTTCTCTGTTATCGAACTGATCGGCAGGCGAATTGAAGTGAAAGTACCGTATCTTTCAACCAGAGTGTTCCGGACTGACAGAATCAACCAATTTATCTTGCAAAAATGGGCTTTCGACTACCACGGTAATGTTCCTACGCAGGTACATACGGGCAGCATGCGTGGGTTTACATAATGGCGAATACCGAATGGGACCCAAATGCAGAAAGTCGCGTGTTCCTGAATATCATCAGTATTACAGCGACTTATGCAGGCTTATTCGTGCATAGCGTCGTCCATTTCAGCACTAGCTTTGCGACACCTCATGAGCGACTCCTGATTCGCTGGTTGAAGACTATCAGTGATACGATGCGCAAGATGAAAAACGACTGAGAGGACTGAAGCTGGGGGGAGCTCGAGCATAGAGTACATATATATACGGGAGAACTGGAACCGCCGTCGACGCATATTGCAGGGGGATCACCAGCGAGATGTTGTCCGTAAAAGTTTTATCCTTTACCAAACACAGTAGTACAGTGCAGATAATATGACAATGCATTGTGCAAGTATGTTACTCTTATTATACTGGCATACGTACCTGTTATGCATGCATATAGCGCTAGCGGTGCTGTATGTACATTGTTGCCATATGCCAGCCCCTTAGTTCAGCGTAGTAATTTCCCGTCGTTTCGCTTAAGCTTCTTTTTCTAGTAAAGCAGTTCCACCAACCCGATACGTGACAAGGACCACCATCACTCGATTGGCCAGGGTGGAGAGAGACTGCCCCCCAACAAATACAACTAACCAAACCTGGGCACATCGGGCCACTCTGACTGGAGTTCCCTTCACAGTGTCCCTCTCTCACACTCTCTCGCCCATCTCTCGCGTTCTCTCTTCCCGTTCTATTCTATTTCCCCTAACGGCTCTTTTCCCTCATTCATTGCAGCCAACCAGTCGCGCCAGCTCTGCCCAGAACTCGGCCTCCCGTCTTTTCTCTCGTACACTCGTACGCTGTAGGTTCCCCAGTTCCACCCGTCTTTTCTCTTCTCTCCTTCCAAGCCAGGAAAGAAAACCCTACCCCGTCAGTCTCGCACCACCACCACGCTCTCTTGCACTCCCCTTCCTCCCCTCCCCCCGATTCCTCTTTCGTTTCAGCCGGGCAGTCCACTCCTTTCCCTCCCTCGTATGATCTCCCATCTCCAGTCTCTACTATAGTCTAGCACAACTCTCTTTCCATGTTTTGTGACCTCTTACTACCTACCAATACTCAACCTTCCAAACTTCAAACATCGACATCTACCTCGCTCTTCTTTGGTCCTCTTAGAGGGTCACCCATCTTTGCGTCCCAATTTGACTAAACGGACCGGTCAGCTACGCAACACGTCTGATTGAAAACTGATCGAGTAGCCAGCTCTTGTACCGTCTGCCCGACGGGGCTCGCCTTATTCTGGTCCGCTCGACTGCCTTGCATCGGTCTATGATACCTGAGTTCCGAATAATCAGATCGACATCATCAACCACGATCGATTTGATCCCGAGGCGTCAGCAGTTAATCGACTGATCGAGTCGGTGGTCCAAGCCGTTCTGTGTCATAGACGCATAGACGCGGTTCACTCCAGCGAGACCTAGGCACCGCGACGAACCTGACCAAAGAAGATTACAAATAACACGTTCATTGTTTCATTCGACCTTTGACTCGTCGCAATTTTGTTCTTCCGCGATAAAGGAAGCAAACAACCGCTTTTTGACATACCCATATTCACCCTTGCTTCATCAGCAAACCACTCTCGTGTCGGTTTGTCAAAGAAGGGAAAGACGCCTTCGTCTACATGACTCGGAGCCTGTGATTTACGCTCCAACAAATAGATGAACCATTCTCTTGTTGGTTGGTCAATCGCACGATTCCGAAGATCGGGAAGACGTACTTACGAAACCATTCCCTAGAAGGGACCCAACTCGCAAATACAAACCACGACCAATCCACCATCTCTCAAAGCGTTGACCGGTTTGAGGTTACATATTCTCTCTTTCATCACTCTCGCTAATCCTTCCTTTCGAGCCTATTTCCTTCACTACAGACAACCATGTCGCTCCGCCAATACATCGTCGCTGCCGTTCTGGCCGGTGCCTCCCTTGCATCCGCCGATAACCTGCAACCAGCGCCGGAATCGCCAGTCCGAGGCACCGTGACCGTAAGAGGATGCTATTCGTCGTTGGGCGAGCTCAAGCCTGTGTACGACGATAATAACTTCAACTCCAAAGGCGCATGCAATACAGAATGCAACAAGCTAGGGAACTACGTCGCAGCCACGGCCTTGGACACCTGCTATTGTGGTGATAAATATCCGCCTTCCAGCGCTAAGGTTGCCGACAATAGGTGCAGCGAGCCATGCCCGGGCTTTGATCAGGAAGCGTGTGGAGGGCTTAACACCTTCTCGGTTTACAATACCGGCGTGAGAGTCACTGTTGATGAGTCGGACGATCCCAAAACTTCATCGAAAAGTAGTTCGCCTACAACGACGAGAACCGCTCACTCTTCCACATGTAAGCACTTTCCCTGTTTTAGAAAGGAATACGTTGACGGCTAACGCACCCTCTAGCGACGACGGCGCCGGCACAGGCTACGAGCGCGCCTGCCGAGACGGTGTCAGAGACGCCCGACTCCGACTCCGACTCTGGTGGCTCCAACACGGTCGGTATCGCTGTGGGCGTCGTTGGCGGTATTCTGGCTGTTGGTGCTGCTTGTGGAGCCGCCTACTTCTACATGCGACGCAGAAGGAACGAGGAGATAGAGGAGGAGCACCGACGTAACGCTGCCGTAAACGCATTCATCACCGGTGGAAAGTCGCCAGGAAGCAGCGACGGTCTGTCAATCTCCGACTCTCGCCTCGACCCTGTCATGGTAAACCGAAGGATGAGTGATGGTAGCATCGCCGACAATCAAGATTATTCGAGGAGAATCCTCAGGGTATGTAATTCTAATGTACGTCCGAGTGATTCTGTTATCTAACACACGACACAAAAGGTTACCAACGCTTGAACAAACCTCCCATTCAGAAAATATCACGACGAACGATTTCCGGTTTGTTACACTTCCTCATATCGGCATCGACGGCGTTCAGGGTGGTTACTCTTGACATTGGATGATCCATCCACCCCAATGATGCATGGCGTTATCCGTATCGAGATTTCGGGTATAGCAACACTATTTTGACGCTCGCGCCACCGTCCATGGCGACAGGGTGACCTTCCAACTCTTGGGCTTTTCCCGACTGCGTCCCCTCCGTCGCGAAGCTTGATGAACGATCACGGTCATATATCTAGCCCTACAATACACGATACTACAAAACTTCGGAAATATCTGGCGAGATCTCTACAGAGGCTCAGGCCCAAGGAGGAAGATCGGTCAGCCGCACAGTTGAACATCGATCACTGGCTCACGTAGGAGAATAATTGAGAACCAAAGACAAATTTACCATGACATCAGAAGGATCATGGGCATGTTCCTGGCTTGGCCTGCAGGGGTACAAAATTCTGATAGACGGTTTTAAGGCAGTATACGGACACCGACGGGACTGCTGTATATTATTCGATAGTCCAGTGAATGGACAGTTGTTCACGAGCCGTGCATGTGTCCTCTAGTGTCTGCCTCCGCACTCTGCGGTAGCGAACCGCTGTCACTATTTTTAATTGATGAGACCCTTATTAGCATTTTCTTTTCCACACCCCCGCATCGCTTCCATCTGGACATGTTCCGTGTCTCCAACCAGTGATTTTGCCCCTTTCCTACGTAGTGCTCGACAGATGGACAAAGTCCTGTCTGCCTACGAAGTCGACTCTTGCCGGCGACGGAGTCGCCGGAAATGCTCGCGCGCGCTGAGCTAGAAAGAACGCGGACCCGGCCGCCTTCATTAATGTTTTACATAACCGACCCGCTCTTTGCCGAGCAGCTTCGGATAGGAACCGAACCTCCCCCCCACCGTCTTTGTTGAGGCTAAGCTAACTTAGATCCTAGGGGGCTTCTCCATCGGACCGACTGACCGACCGTCCTTCGAACTACCTACCGGAATCCCAGCAGCTGCTGCCCCTGGTGTGTAGACGGACATATCTGCGTGTGTATATGTTTCGCGTCGGTGCGGGGACGGGCCCCTGGGCAGAAATTGTTAGGCCGTATCCGAGACAGGGCGAGGGCCGGAAGGAAGATTGTGATGAGTCTCCGCCTGGGGTTGGTGTTTTGAGGCAGACGGTGTGGTGGATGTGGTGTAGATAGGATGGCTCCGCTCGGAGTTGTCAAACACGGGGCAGTGAAGTGAGCTTGTGGTGTGGTGATTTAGGAAATCTTGTAGGTCGTGACCTATGAGCAACCTGACCTAGCTCGTGCCACGGCAGCCAGACAATCCCCGAATAGGAGTATATGTGTTGATGTATGCGTGATACCGGTACGACGTACAGGCGCCGATGACGAGTATGTCCTGTGCCACCGGTCTCTTGACCCTCAAGCGGAGCGGACGTGGGAAAGTTCAAATATAGTCATGCCTGCAAGACTCTTATCTGATTACCTATGTAGCCTTTTCACGCGAAGTCTTTCGTTGGCTGATCAAGACGTCCAGAATCCCGAACCAAGCGCTGCGGAGAGCACAGATACACAGGGTCGGCCAGGTCGCGCATTCTCGTTCGTTGCGGGCCGGCCGTGTCAAGCCGAATTCGCCGGTGAACAGGCGAAGACCGCCAGCACTTCCAGTCCCGAACCGCGACCCGTCCCCCGGCGCTCGCTTAGATCCCTGGCGCAATGGACAAAAACTCCGTGCGGCGGTATCATCTATGCGACGTAAGAGGGGCCGTATGATTAGAACGGTCTGGCAATCGTCCAGTAAACGGCGAAGAAGCGACTACGAGTGGAAGGGATTCGCGGAGACTGTCGGCGTTCCAGGGGCGTGTGCTTGTTATTCTAACCGCTACAAACCGTCTTGATACAAATCGCATTCCAGAGACGGGAAGAATCAGGAGACACGAGCTTCTTCATCCTTTGTAACATTCTCAACCCATCTACTGTGGTTTCTACAGCTCTTCTTTGAAGCTCCCTCATGACCTAATTAGCCCTACGTATCACCATGGAATTGTTACGGGACGTGGCCAAAGAAAAGATTGAGAAGGGTGCGGAGTTCGCCGGGTCTGAATATAATACTTTCTGTCCTTCTAACCATCACCGAGGATTCCTCCGACTCACCCGTCTTCTGAGCAGGAGGGTTTCAAGCATGAAGACAGCCTGCTAGACAGTTGTGTCCGACGCCAACGCATAACACGAGAAAATCCTAAGCTCTCCTTGACTCTGTTACCGCCCCTAGCCAAATTCGGAATCGCTCGCGAGACATAGGAATGTTGAAACGCGGCATTATGAACTTCCTTGACGCGCTTGGACTCGATGCTAGCGTCCTCTTTTCGTACGGTCTCTCTGCCTTATATCCCTTCCCCGACCGCAACAACCGTTACGCTTTATGTCCACGCACAAAGCTGGAAGATCTCATATTATCGTTCGGCCCAAGCGCGATGCACACAACGGCGATTCGAGTCGATTGGAAGGACAGCTCCGCAGCGCAGTTGCATAGTGAGCTGAACTTCAAGGCAGTTTGTGCATTAGTCCCGCCACTCTTCACTTCTCTTCACTGCTGCATAACGTGACGGTGCCCCTAAATCCAGCCCTTAGTATACTCGATGATACGGTTGGCTTAGAGGATGCACTTGGGTATGGTTAAGAACGAAGCTTAAGAGAGAATGGCGCGGGGATCAGATCTTTGTCAATGGATACCATGGATCCATGTCCGCGGGAGATATAGCGACCGCTGGGAGCATGACAGGATTCCACTATTGGAATGCCGAGATAAGTCTCACCATAACAACGACCCTGCAGGACCTTGAAACATGGCGCGGACGACTCGGAAAGTGCAGCCCCGGGTTGCGAAAGCTCCTCGAATACCATTCTCATGAGCTATGCATGGCATCGTAACGCTTGGGAACCTGATCGGCGGCTCTCTGCTCTTCTCGTTTATACTGAGAGCGTACCAACCCCTTACAGGTCTTCCATCTGATATGACGCGAGGACGCCAATGCTAGCGCCTAGATCGCCGCGGCCAGTAGAGACGTAGCGGAAGCGACGCGGCGGAACAGCTCGTCAATGGAGACGATGGCCATCATGGCGATGGCGTTCCTCCCCGGCACCTTCTTTGCCACATTGCTCGCGGTTCCATCGCTGCAGTGGGACCAGCTAACCGTGGTGTCTGACCGGTTCTGGATCTACGGGCGCTCACGATCCCTTCGACGGCGGCAGCCTTCTTGATCTGGACTCGCTGGGAGGACAGGAGCTCGACAAGGAAGCCGATAGCATATGAAGGAAGGACCTCTAATAGAGGTTCCCTGACCTATCCTAGAACTGGGATATGAAACTGTACGGACAAGCATGTTGAATCTACAGGAATGTTTGGGATGGAGATTTGGCTTGTACCACGGGCTATTATTGTATATGCAGGCTGCGACTAAGTGGCATAAACAAATACAAAAGGATGACAACTATTCTACCGTTTGTTGGTAAAGGAGGGCGCGTGCAGCTTGGGGGAACATGAATATGTAGAGAGGTACATCCCACTCCATAACTGAAGGTACATTGTGTAGGTACCTATGTACATACTCCCACTTGCGATGACCGAATAATCACGTGACCTCGAGATTTGGATTCCAATGCGACTTCTCCACACCCGCGTCCAACGTTCGTTTAAACAACTCGCGCCTCTAAACCTATTGAAAACACCAGGAAGCGCGGAAGCGTAACCATCGCTACGCATCAACGACTGAATTTGTATCTCTTACTCAGCGTGATCGGCCCAACTGTCGAAACTCAAGATTGATAGTCTTTAAAGTTTTCGTCGCCTGTAAAGGTCTCCCCAGCAACTTCCGGCCCTGTCCTGGTCTAGGTATTTCATATCAGGTCCCTCGCAATCGTCGCGGTTGTCGGACATGGCTGTACCTACAAGGCCGCGTACACGCCGTACGGCCCATAACACTCAGCTCACGTGGGTGTGAAACTGTCCATCGACGCCGCAGCTCTTTCCGCTGACCTCGTCCTCTAGATATAACCTCCCCCGTCGCATCCATACAGTCCTGACATACCCTGTTCTCTCTCCCCAGGGCGCGACCATCCTCATTTACGGCCACGAAAATGGCGTCAGCATAATATGGCGTGGCGGTCGGAGGTTCAAACCCGAGGTTCAAGAAGAAGCGGCTCGCGGCAAGCAGAATGGCAATCCTCCCGAGGACGCCGTCATGATCATAGATTCCGACGACGAGGACGCGGCTCCTGCTGGGAAAGGATCATCATTCGTTGATAAGCCGCAGTTTGAAGAACAGGTCGACGACGAGTCTCCGTACCCTGAAATCACCCAGACCCTCGACCTTAGTTTTGATACCGCCGTATTTCACCTTGCCACACTTCCTATGTCGCCTTGTTCCGCCGAGGATGCAGCATGGGGTGGAGCCGAAATTCTTAAGGAAAAGATTGTTTTTACCGCTTCATGCGCAAGCCGCGAGATCTTTCTCATTACCTTGCCACTCGTTCCTCCCTCGCCACTGAGCAAGGCGCGCGATGAGCTCCGTCAGGACTTGACTGCTGGAAAGGCGGGAAACGGCAAATGGGGCGAGACAATGGTCTTGCTGAACGGCCAGGAGGAGCATAGCGATGGATTGGCGATGACACTCGTCAAGTCAAAGCTTACGCCAGAACGCACCAAATCAGGAGAACGATCAGGGGCGACATCCACAGCCTCGCCGCGCGTGGTCGTTGCCGCGCACAGCCGCGAGGCCTCCGGCGTCCTACGGCTATGGGATGTTCTCTTAGAAAGCGCGTCTAAGGACAGACGAGTCGAGCCGTTTCAGACTGAATACCTCCCTAGACCCCTCTCTTCCATCTCGTTCAACCCAACGCATTCGACTCAACTACTTTGTAACGCATCACCAGATGCCGTCAGGATCTACGACTACGCCACGGCGTCGATGCCCCACGACGACTTATCTGAAGGGCCCTTCCCATCTCAGGGCTCCTGGCTGATATCCCTATACCCGCCGTTTGCTAGACCTTCCCCGTCGCGTAAACCGATCCTCGCAGCATCGTGGATTGCTCGCGGCCGTGCTGTCCTTGTCCTTCTGGCGGACGGTCGGTGGGGAATCTGGGATATTGATGGCGTGTCTCCACAAGGGCCAGCCCTCTTTAGCAAGGCCGGATCCGGCATTCGTGGTGACGCTATTACCGAGTTCAACGTCAGCGGCTATGTGGAGGGCACCAGTCCCCTACGGAATCCTACCTCCAACCGTCTCTCTGGCGGCAACTCAGAATTCGTGCCCATGACGCCCCATACCAGACGAGACGCCTTGACAACCTCCTATGGACCTGAGCGTCTAACCACAGTAAAGGGGGGAATCGTCGTGACGCCCCTACCTACGAAAACGGCCATGGCGGGAGACGAGAGCGTTTCACTATGGATCGGTGGTGCTGAGCATGTCTTCGTGATACCCGGTGTTCTCAAGTTCTGGGACGCACAAGTGCGCAAAGGTGCCGGCGGCGGGGTTAACATCTTCAGCGGAGCGCAGCCAACACGCATGGTGCGGTTGAGTGACCTAGGAGTCGGACTCATGGGCGAGCGATGCGTTGGTGTTGGGGCCATTGTCCGCTTTGGTGAAATCGGTGGAAACGGTTCACCCGGGAACGATGGCCTACCAGTCGAGGTGGTGGTATGCGGAGAAAGCCGAATAGTCATGGTACGGGAAAGCGAGACTACGGTTGGCACGAGAATTGGTGGAGTGATGGGTCGCCGTAAAAGACCGAACGAGAGAGCGAGAGACGGCAGTGCCATCATTGTGCATCCACCTCCGCAACAACCAAGTAGTGTTGCGTACAACCTTTCGATCGGTCCTCGGAGAAAATGGTCGGGCGTCCGTGCCGAAGAAATATTCAAGAAGCCTACCGAGGGCGACCCGACAGGAAAGGAGGAAGCGCAGACGCCGACGAAACCGAAGACGGGGTTCGCCTTTCTGGATGCGTTGAGCACCGCCGCAGATGCCGAGCAACAGGACGAGGAAGACGAGAGAGATGTCGAGGTCGAGATGCTGGATCTCATGGATATTGACCGCCAGCTGGAAGCGCTAGACAGCGGTCGAGGAAAGGGCCGCAAAAAGGTCATATTCGATTCTTGAAGTTCCCAGGAGGTACAACCTTCTAGGAATGTGAATCGAGTGAATTGAGAAAGTACGAGAGACTAATGTACGATACCCTATGCTGACCTTCGCGAGATCTAGGATCACGGCTACACATGAATTAAGGACCACGGGAGCTCCGAGGCTATCAGCAATGTTCTAGGTCCCGTCTTCTATGCAATACGTGCACGCACCCGATCTTTACATATCCCCTTACCCCCCCTTTTCCGCGCGGCAAGGTGGAGCACAAGGCGAGATCCTTCCTTGCAGCTCTGTAATCCACGCGGTAGAATGAAATCGGGAGGGTGCGCTTCGCCGTCCCCCCCCATGTGTCGCTACTTTTTATAGACACGCAAGCCGACATTTTCAGGAGGGAGTTCATTTGGGCGGGGGCCTGGGTTGGTTGGCTTTTTTACAAGCGAATTGACCATTTGTGCCTTCCCGACCCCCCTGAGTCCTGCTATCTACCTGCTTTTTGCGGGCGGGGGACTCGTTTCCCATGGGGTTGGGGTGGTGAGATTGTCGGTACATTTTCTTTTTGTTGTGCGTGTGCGGTGCTCTGTGATAGGTGAGATGGGAGTTTGCTGCGTGAAGTGATCATGGTGGTCGATGGATTTAGAGATTCATGTCCACAGCAGCTTTAACGCAATGCGTTGCTGTACTGTGCCCATCCCCACTCCTGGCCCCATCTTGTCTCCATCTCTTGACGGCATATGCCGTCGCTATCGTAACGGGGCCTGCGATGTCCTTCTCCTGGCTACAGTGGTTATGCTATGCAACATGGGCTACCCCGTGTCCAATTGTGCAACCTCTCTGAAAGGCGAGATGAAGCGAACTGTCGTGGTTACGGATTTTGACTACGGCTTTGATACAGAGAGATAGCTGTGGCCTTAACCGTCGAGGTTCCTTCTTGATTGGCTGATCGCCCCTATTTCTGCACTTGCACTTGAACGGGGCACGCCAGCTCAGTAGCGGCGCATGGCTCTCTAACTGTGCCTGACCAAGTCATGATTTAATTAGTCTTCAACTAGTAAACACGTTGAGTGGGCCTTGGCCGTGAAACCTCGTGGGTTTCGGCAGGAGCCAGGCCTTAGAAATTAGACGTACATAGACCATCAGCGTCATCATATCATCTTCACTTATTCTCAGTCCTTTTCACCTGAGCAAATCATTTACACTAAATTTGTCTCGAAAAGGAGTCGACTTTAGACATGGAGTGACTTGGTCCCTGTCATCGTTGCGGCATTCACACTGGACGGGGCAAGCTAACGTTAGCGGGAGTTACACCGTCTCCGCGCCTTTCTCCCCGGGTGCTCCGTGCTCCCGCTACAGAGCTTTCTGAAGATCCGGCGTAGAGCCTAGGCAAAAAGAATTCCCCGGCTTTATACCTGAAGGTAAATGCTCTTATTAAGAAACTCTCGTATTAAGTAATCCATTATTAAGCATTCCTCCGCGGTAACGCCCCTATACTCCGCACCGGGTTATTTGGGCAGACGCTTCTGGTATGGTGCATTTTCTGGTTCTTTCGGTGGAACGGATGGCTTAGGAATATAGGCCGATATCCTCTTAGCGCTTCCACCGATGACGACGCGGGGAATAGTTGTTACATTATTACAAAGAGAACGCCTGGAGAGTGACGTCTACATGACACCGTTGTGATGCTTCAATGTAAAGCGCACAGTAGTAACACCCAGAAAGTTAGTATCTAGAGAGTTCCACATGGAAACCGGTTCTAATTCAAATACTGCGGATTCTCCCAACGTAAAATGGCCGGCTCCGTGAAGCGCATAACCAAGTCTCACGAAGCGGAGTAGTAATAGACAAGGACTCGAGCTTAAGCAAAATCTCGCACGGATTCCCGACAGATCAGATCACAATGGCGCCCTCCAGTCAGAAGCAGTGGTCCGTCAGCGGCAAGGACAAGGACTTCGACGGGCTCCAGCTCGTGGACGCGCCGGTGCCGAAGGTGGGGGAGAACGACGTGCTGGTGAAGATGCACGCGGCGTCGCTCAACTACCGCGACCTCATCATCCCCAAGGGCATGTACCCGTTCCCGGCCAGCTTCCCCGTGGTCGCGTGCTCGGACGGCGCCGGCGAGGTGGTCGAGGTCGGGTCCAAGGTGTCGCGGTTCGCCAAGGGCGACCGCGTCGTCACGCTCTTCAACCAGGGCCACCAGTTCGGCCCCGTCGACGTCGCCGCCAGCCACACGGGGCTCGGCGGCGCCGTCGACGGCACCCTGCGCCAGTACGCCGTCCTGAACGAGAACGGCCTCGTCCGCGCCCCCCGGAATCTCGACCACGCCGAGGCCAGCACCCTCACGTGCGCCGCCCTCACGAGCTGGAACGCCCTCTACGGCCTGAAGCCCCTGAAGCCCGGCGAGACCGTGCTCGTTCAGGGCACAGGCGGCGTTAGCGTGTTTGCTCTGCAGGTAAGGAACGAAGGAAGACTCGGCTTTTAAATTTTTTTTTTTACTTTTTTTTGTTTCATGTCCATTTTAGTTTTAGTTTTTCAATTTCTTTATATATATATATGTGTGTGTGTGTGTGTATTTTCACCTACGGTGGAGACAGCGACTATGTCGATTCACGGAATGGCGCCCGACTGATTGAGACTCCCTTTAGTTCGCCAAGGCAGCCGGCGCGACGGTCATCGCGACGACGTCGTCGAACGAGAAGGCGCAGACGCTGAAGAAGCTGGGCGCGCACCACGTCATCAACTACAAGGAGGACGCCAACTGGGGCGAGACGGCGAAGAAGCTGACGCCGGGCGGCGAGGGCGTCGACCACATCGTCGAGGTGGGAGGCGCGGGCACGCTCGAGCAGAGCCTCAAGGCCGTCAAGTTCGAGGGCGTCATCTCCATCATCGGCTTCCTCAGCGGCGCCAAGGGTATGCCGCCCATCATCGAGTGCCTCAACAACATCTGCACCGCCCGCGGCGTCTACGTCGGCTCCCGCGCCCTCATGGAGGACATGGTCCGCGCCATCGAGGCCAACGACATCCACCCCGTCGTCGACGAGAAGGTCTTCGATTTCGAGAAGGCCAGGGAGGCGTACGAGTACCAGGTGAGTTTGGAATCCCCCACTCCCCGGGGACCCCCTTTTACGTCCATGTGTTCCATGTTCCTGACGGGTCTCCTCCCCTCCAGTGGTCTCAGAAGCACTTCGGCAAGGTGGTCATCAAGATCGCGTAAACGGCCTGGGTTCTATCCCGGCACACGGATTTAGATAGGCGGGATTAAGTTATGGAAATAGTCTAAAAATAAACAATGGTCGCTTTGACTCTAGCTACGTATGTCGGTACATAGGTGCATGTTGATGTCAGTGATAGCTTGATAGCTTCCTCGTCTTCTTGTACTTTGGGAATCGTTCGGCCGGAGAACAGTGTTGTCGTCTGCCACCCAGAACTTACTTACTACACGCCGAACTACCGGTGGAGGTCGTTTCTGTCATCCATACAGCCGCTCGTTCTATGTCGGGTTCGGCCTTCCGGAAGCGGGGGGTTTCGGCTTGACAGGTGGTACTCGTGCGGTGGTCCTCGTGCGGTGGTCCTCGACACGCCCGGCGATGAGAACCGGAACCACATCGCCGATATCACCGGCGACCACCCATTCAGGAGCGCCGAAGAAACGCGGGGGGATCTTCGATGAGATCGAAAACTGCCACTAGGACCGGGAACTGCACAGCCGGCGAGGGCTTCGTCGGGCGGGGTGGCTGTCGGGTTGAGCGCCTAGAGGCGGAGTCCCGGCGCGGCCCACGCCGCACCGCTGCAAGGGGCGAGGGAGGCTCGTCGTCAGTCCCCGGCGGCCGCTTGCAACTCGCCACGGATTCTTGAGCTAAGCGGCACCGGGCCGGGCCGTTGAGCTCGGGAGGCGCAACAGCACCGTTGTGAGAGACCTCCGCGACGTCGGGGCTGACTTGGCAATTCCTCGCTACGAGGCGAGCGCCCTCTCTTTTTTCATATCGCGAAGCGGCTCGGTGCTGTCTGCATCGTGCCGGGAATGGGGCGGCCGCGTGGGGTGGGGACGTTACGCGGCCTCACTGAAGACCGCGGCGATGAGGGACTCGGGAAGTTCTTTTGTGGTAAGCGTCCCCCTCCACCGTCGAGCTCGGCGTGGCACGTAGCTACTCCAAGGCGGCCGCTGGTTGGGCTGGACTACCAACAAAGTGAGGGGGTAGATACGATGAAGCCTGGTTGCTTGCGTAGCGCACAAGGGTTAAGGCTTATTGTATGCACCGATTTATTTGAGTCCTCTGTTCCCGGCCCGGAGCTTCTAGTTCTTCTGCGTCCTGACTGTTCTAGTCTACTGTAGGGGGCGCCTGTCTTATTCAGTGTTTGCTTATAGATATAGACAAATGCGCGACCGCGCTGCATTCCCGCCATGACGAAGCACATCGAAGTCTGGATGGCACGTAAGTACAAACGAGCTTGAGCGACGCCCATCGAATCGCAGTGCGGCAGCGAGATTGACACGGTCCCTTAGCCCCCGGTCCAAACCCGTGGAAGGCTAGTTGACGGGCGTACTCCTCCGTCAGAACTGATTCTGACGCTGAGAGATTGTAGGTTGTAATCGTACTAGAAGAGCCGCGCGTGCCGTAAGAGATTGTTTCGATCAAGCTCGAAGAGCTCAAGTCGGAGCCATTCATCAACTTCAACCCGAACGGTCGAGCCCCGGGTAAGGGTTATTTTGCTTCTTTGAGACACCTTTCCCAGTGTACGCCCGCATAGCATGAAGCCGACATTGATAAATGAGCAGCGATCAGGGACCCTAACACAGACCTGGTTCTTTGGGAATCCGGAGCTATCATCTCCTACCTCGTCGAACAATACGGCACCGAGCACGTAAAATCTTACGAGACATCAAAGGAGAAACAGCATTGTAACCAATGGTTATACTTCCAGATGGGTGGACAGGGCCCCTATTTTGGTCAGGCAGGCTGGTAGGCATTCTGACACAGAAACCCCTCTCCGGGGGTATATGAAAAGTGAATAGCCCCTAATTGCTGACATAGGTTTACCGTCCTTCACCACGAGAAGTTGCCCTCGGCGATTGAACGTTACCGCGGTGAAGTCAAGCGCATCCTGGGTGTCCTCGAGAAGCGGCTCGAGGGTTCAACAATGGCTCGTAGGTGACAAGATGACGTATGCCGACCTCGCGTGGGCTCCTTGGAATGATAGGATAGATGCCGTAACATCCTGTCAGCCGGATGAGAAGTCCGAGGGCTTCGTGAGAGTAAAAGCTTGGTACGAACGCATGACCTCTCGACCGTCAATGGGAGAGGCTATGGAAACTAGAGCCAGATTGATGGACGAGCAAGGCCTGCCGTGGACCGGCATGCCCAACGACGTTGAGTCTTTGGCCGAATACCGGGAACTCATCGGTGCGAAGAAAGGGGCTTGCTCGGAAGAGCGATGAGGCTCGGCGGTTCTCCACTTCCCCTGGTCGTAATGCATCCAGCCGATCTGTTGTTGTAACAGATCATTCCTTTATGATGCGGAGCCTGATTCTGACGGCCGCGCCCCGCCGCATTTGCCCTCCGCAGGAGTGATAGCTGCAACAAATTTCCAGGATACACTATGGCATATCTCACGAACGTACTCGGAAGCCATCAGCATTGGAACGCATTAGATGGCAGTGTTGCGTGGGACATGTGCATTTAGGCATTTTTGTGGATGGTCACACGAAGTGGATTCCTCACCCCCGCAAATTGGACCCTGTAGTTGGCGCTTAGACCAACCTGGAGCCATTTAAAATATCCTTGGCGATGCTCCCCTCTGCGGAGCAAAGTTCTCTTCGTATTGACATGTCTAGCTAGATAGTGACACATCTCGGACCGTGCAACGGCGAGCCAAGCCGTACCGCATCTGGGAAGCTATTCTATGCAATACCGCACGCTTTTCGAATGGGTGCAAGCACGGCCAGGAAAAAAGGAAGCTTGCCGGCACCTGCTAAGACGAAATGTCTTCTTCTCATCATCGGAGAATTATCAGTTGGTAATTTCTGTCTGAGACAGCGTCCCACCCGTTTGCTGATGCGGGTCTCAGCACGTGCCCGAGAGACAATGCTGATCGAGGGTCTACCTATTAGGGAACTTACACTAGGTGATTATATGTACCCAGGCGAATCACTTAAGTGCCGGCTAAGGCAACGCGGAAGAGGTCGAGATTGAACATTGACGAGACTAAATATAGGTACTTCTTTTTTGTCCTTCTTACTTGGCGGAGAAGCCATCCACAAGCCTTTCCTCTTGCGATTGGGAGATGAAGAGAATATTGTTCTTATTCGAAATGGAGCAGTTTGTTGGAAGGAGACCACCACCAGATTTTTCATTACAGGTTGGCCGAGACTTTATCGGCCTGACTGTATTTATGTATGTATGTATATTCATGTAAACGAGGGTGGGGTTGAGCCAAAATAGCTACGGCCATTAGCGCTCCTAGAACCGAACCTAACTCACTACTTGGCTCCACCTGTAGGGTTGAAGGTGTTGTATATACCCCGGACGGTTGGTTAACCAAGGTAGCTCTGATGAAGATAGGCTGGGAAAGCGCCAAGGGCGCATCGCGAATCTGTCCTTCCCCCTCATCGAATCCTCTCTTTCTTTGTATCGTATTCTATACCCTACATAATACTGTATGCCCTTTTTTCGTGTCTCAATCAATACCCCCTATTTCTTAATGCGCTTGATCCCTCTACCAGTGTTGGTTGGTTGTGCTACAATAGCTTGCGTGTTTGCCGAGCCTCCAGATTTCAGTCTCTTCGCTCATCTGCTTCATCCTGCTCGATATTATCCGGCTAGAGAGCGCCCAGTCTTAGCTAGGCCCGGCTCAAAGATGATCTTTTCGTGTCTTTGCTGATAGTTCCATACCGCCTTCGCAAGACCCTTCTCCGTCGCTAGGCTTGCGCTTTGCTTGAGGTTCCGCTCTGCGCTGCCTGCTCGAGCTTTCTCGAGCCCCTGAATGACTATGTTGCGGTTACGAAGATATCGATTCTTTGTTCTGACCGCAGCCATTGTGTTGTTTCTTTTGTACAGAGTCTCGCAGAATAGCGACCCGTGGGACTCGCTCGGCGGAAAGTTTTCGTACGCAAGGCCACCGAACTCCAATACCGACTACACTGCAACTTTCGACGAGAGCGAGACGATAGAAAAGATCAAAAACCCAACGTACGGAAATCACGGCGCGTCTGGGTCATATGGAACGGGCGAGGATGCGGATGCGGGCCCAGAGAGGGAACTAAACAAGATCAAGATACCGGAGCTGAAGGAGAACGACGATGTCTCAGACGCTGCCTCGGGAGGAGACAGCCGACGTCCCCTGACTAAGCCGACCCCGGAAGAGAAAGGCGAAGAGAAGTACGGCGAAGATGAAGACGGTGCGGATGATGCGACGCCTGCTAAGACCACTCCGGCGCCTGTAGTCGACATTCCAGATAGGAAGGTCAACTATGACAACAAAGGTGGCTTGGATGACGAGAAGACTGTTGCAACAACCTCAGTTATACATTGGGAGAAGGTGCCCGAACATTTCCCTGTCCCCACCGAGTCCATCATTACTCTCCCGACCGGGAAACCGGAGAAGATACCAACGATACAGTATCAGTTCAAACAGGAATCTGCTGAAGCCCGGGAGAAGCGCCTGGCCCGTCTCCGCATGGTGGAGGCAGAAGCGAGGCGGGCTTGGGCTGGCTACAAGAAATACGCCTGGATGCACGATGAGCTGTCTCCTGTTTCCAGGAAATTCCGGGACCCGTTTTGCGGCTGGGCTGCCACCCTCGTCGATTCGCTGGACACGTTATGGATTATGGGCATGAAAGACGAATTCGACGATGCGGTCAAAGCTGTCGGCGACATTGACTTCACGACCTCGTCGCGCAATGAGATCCCCGTTTTCGAGACCACTATCCGTTATCTAGGAGGCCTAATTGCCGCGTATGATGTGAGCGGTGGCAAGGCGGGAGGCTACACCGTCTTGTTGGACAAGGCGGTCGAACTAGCTGAGATCCTCATGGGAGTGTTTGACACTCCCAATCGGATGCCGGTCCTGTACTACAATTGGAAGCCCGCCTTCGCGTCCCTACCGAAACGCGCCTCGACCGGTGCCGGCCTGGCAGAGCTGGGGTCCTTGTCGATGGAGTTCACGCGCCTTGCACAACTCACTAAGGATGACAAGTACTACGACGCCGTGGCACGTATCACAGACGCGCTGCACGACTGGCAAAAGCGCGGGACAACAATCCCAGGCATCTTCCCTGACCGTGTCGACGCCAGTGGATGCAATAAAACTGCAGAGGCAGAACTGGCTTCTCAGAGAGCCGCCAAGCTTGCTGAGTCTCAGGAGGTCCTGGCTGACTCTTCTGAGAGCCGTCCTATCAGGCCCTTTGGCGACAAGACGGATATTAGTAGCAGTTACCAGGGCCCCCGTCACGAGCAGGGACCGAATTCTGATAGCAATCAGGGTGGATCTGAGTCAGGTGGACTTCGACCGTTGAAGAGACGGTCGGACGCCGGAGAGGAGAAGCGATCATACGAATCACTGACGGCCCCGAGCAACAGTCTTGCGGCTGACGAATCCACCCCTAAGCAGTTATCTTCTCCAAACCAGGCGAGGTCTCCGGGGCAGACTGAATGCGTGCCTCAGGGACTGACGGCTGGTCAATATGGACTGGAATCCTACAGCATGGGCGGCGCACAGGATAGCGCGTATGAATATTTCCCGAAACAATACTTACTCCTCGGCGGTTTGGAGCCGAAGTACCGAACCATGCACCTGAAAGTCGTCGAAGCCGTCAAAAAGTCGCTGTTGTTCCGCCCAATGGTTCCCGACGACCGCGACATGCTCTTCTCGGCTAAGATCACCACGAGGGGAAACTTCCCGGAAGACGCCGTCACCGAATTCGAAATCGCGCATCTGACTTGCTTTCTTGGCGGAATGTTTGGCCTGGGCGGGAAGATCTTCGACCAACCGATGGACGTCGAGATCGGCAAGAAGCTCGCCGACGGCTGTGTCTGGGCATACGAGTCGACAGCCAGCGGCATCATGCCCGAAGGCGCTAGCGCCGTAGCGTGCGAGTCGGTCAATAACTGCCATTGGAACGAGACGGCATGGTGGCGAGTTCTTGACCCGCTCGCTGATACGCGCGAAGCGGAGCTGGCGGATTATAACGCCCGGAAGGAGGAACTCGAGGCGATAAAGACCCAGCAAGAAAAGAGGAAAAAATTAGCTGCCGAAGCTAAGAACAGAGTCGCCGTCGGCACAGGAGGCGAGGATGAATTAAGCAAGGAGCACATTGCCGGCTCGGGCGATGCGGGCTGGGGGGACAAGGTCACTGGTGAGGATGACGAGAGTTCCAGTGTAGGCGGGAGCACATCCAAGCTGCGAGAGGGTAGAATCACCGGCCGCAGTGTGCCTGAGGCCAATGGCCATGTCGAGAAGCGGCTGCCGCCACCTCCGCCGGACAAAAACGCAGATCGATCGAAACTCGCAGGCCCTCCAGCTTCTGACGATACATCTACGCCAACAAAGACCACGAATCTGAAAGACGCCCTGGACATGAATGAAGGCAACACGATCGAGCGCGACGCCGACCAAATACCTCTTCAAGTCGAACCTATCATAGATGACCCTGCTCGTCCTCAGTCGCACAAGGAGTACGTTCAACATCGGATCGAAACCGAGAAATTACCGCCTGGCTTTTCGAACGTGCTGTTCCCGAACTATATCCTTCGGTAAGTCCTATGTTGTGCTTGCCACTAATGCTCGTCCTCGCTTTCCCATTACATGGACCTACCTTGGTCGCTGTCTTCGATGTACTACTGACACATCTCCTTAGGCCTGAAGCAATCGAATCCGTCTGGTACATGTACCGCATCACGGGTGACACGACATGGCAGGAGAAGGGATGGAGGATGTTCGAGGCCATCATCCGCAACACGCAGACGGAAGCAGGCCACTCGGCCATCGACGACGTCATGTCCCCCAACCCGGGCAAGACCAACGCGATGGAGAGCTTCTGGATCGCCGAGACGCTCAAGTACTTCTATCTGCTTTACTCGGCACCCGACCTCATGAGCTTGGATGAATGGGTCCTCAATACGGAGGCGCACTTTTTCAAGCGCCCAACCTGAAGTTTTGGATGATTTTTTTGCTTCTAATGCAGCATGGATTATTCGTCGTATTCCACCCCTCTGGCATGCAGAGACATCCCAGGGGGGCGTGGCATATTGATGCCAACTGGGTGCTGGTTCCAACCGAGCCTTCTGTTGTTTGTACAAATGGGACTTATTGTAGGTACATATCAGATCCCAGATCACATGTCTGGAGAGTTGCCCAGACAGAGGAAGCCACATCGTGTTCTGAAAGCCAAGCGGCAGTTAGTTCGGGTTTGCTATTCCTCGCCAGCATGGCGCATTGCTTGGCGTCAGACTCGAGGAGGGTAGCGCCTTGGTCAGGGCTCCGTGCCCCTATTCGTAGAGGCGAGGAGCGCGCTCCTCTCTGAGTGTGCGCGCATGATCCTTCGGACGTTGGGATAACCGGCGCAACAACTCGGGACGGGAAATGAATTGAATTGAACAGGCGTACAGTCCAGTCCCTTGCGTGACAAACAACTGTGCATCCCTTACCTCCCTTGCGCGACAAACAGCTGTGCATTCCTTACCTCCCTTGCGTGACAAACAGCTGTGCATCCCTTACCTCGCTCGCATGTCTCGGCTCCACTTTCCGAGGCGAGTCTCTGGTGCTGTTGTCGTATGAGTGAGTGAGTGAGTCTAGGCGGTGAACTTCTGAAGCCAACACCTACCTATCTACATGCATAGGAGTTGAATTAGTAGCAGCAGCGGACTGAAGGTCTCTCCTGCCAAACAGCACCGCCATGCATGCAGTTGGCGATGTGCATGTAGTTGGCGCTGGGATGATTCGGAGAGCAATTCTAGATGTCGGTGAAGGACTTAAATCGTCCGACTGAGCTATCCGTTATAACGGTAAGGCCACCCGTAAGCAGCCGGGGGCGGTGGCTGGAGCTGGGCCGACATAACCCTAGTGAGTTTTATTTTCGTATCCGCCAAGCGAGTTCCGCCCCACCATTTTTTTCACGTGCGGATACCTTTGCCTTGACGGGACAACGGCTTCCCGGGGGCTGAGTTGAGCCAAAATAGCGAAAGCCAATAGCGCTGTTAGGAATCGAACCTAACTCACTACTTGGCTGATGCTGAGCCGCACCCACAGATAGGCACATAACTTACCTAGTAGGTACGCATGTAGCGACCGCACAAACCACCACTGCGGACTGCGGCTGCGGCTGCGGAATGTTCGGGTTGGGGTTATTTTTGGATTGCTCAGCACTCCGGATGTCCTCTCTTCCGTCGCCTTGCGCTGGCACCGGCAGCGCCTTACGGAGTGCGCACAGGGAAGATTGGGCGCGTGTATTGAAGATAGACGGTAGCGGGAATGGTGATTCCTCTGATATATAAAGGGTGCGAGGCTCGCAATGTTAGAATCGTCTTATTCTGCATCACCAGCTTCAGAAAACAACAGAGCAACATCATCTTTCCTCTTTTATCCTTTCTTATTTCCTTATTTCCTTATTTCCTGGATCTTCTCCTAGGTCGTGCGCATCCTGTTTTTTCGCATCTAAATACGGACGCTCCTGTCAATATCACACCGTCAACTACCCACAAGCCATACTTGACGCAATCCCTACAACCCGTCAATAAAATATAATATCTTCAAAATGTTCACCGCTACGAAGACCCTCGCTACCATCCTGCTCGCCGCCGCGGCCACCACAGTCTCCGCGGCGCCCACGGCGACATACGGGGGCGCCGGGAAGCTACCCTCGCGCACGACGGGCGACGAGCCGGCCATAACCCACACGGTGGCGGCGGGCCGCGGCGGCCTGCTCGAGTTCCAGCCCTTCAACATCGAGGCGGAGGTGGGCTCGGTGATCGAGTTCCACTTCGGGCCGCTCAGCCACAGCGTAGTGCAGTCGTCGTTCGAGGAGCCGTGCGTGCAGCTGCCGGGCGGGTTCAACTCCGGGTTCAACTTCGGCGTCGACGAGGGCCAGGCCGAGAACGTCTACCAGTTCACCATCAAGGACAAGACGCCCATCTGGTTCTTCTGCGGCCGGGCAGCCCACTGCTCCACCGGCATGGTCGGCAGCGTCAACCAGGTCGTCGACTCGGGCAACACCATCGACGCCTTCATCGCCAAGGCGCGCATGTTCCAGGGCAATGCTACGCTGCTGGATGAGAGCGCCGGGGACGTCGAGGGCAGGGTCCTGCCGAACCCGGATCCCCTTGCCGGGTTCTAAAGTCTAGGGGGCCCCCGGATATGATAGTGAGAGGAGGGGTGGAACTGGCTCTTTTGTGGTTCGGATTAAGTCTGGACTCTTTGAGTAATTTGCTGTGGTCGTCGCGGCAGTGACCTGGGATTCGTGGTCGCTAATTTTCTTCTACTTTTGCATTAGGGCGGAGTTACTTCTATACCACGCCATTCTCTGGCATAGACGTTCGTCATCAAACCAATACCATTCCTTTAATCTGCTTTCACGAGATATGTCATTAGGCGCCCAGTGATCAGTTTCCAGCCGTGAAAACGTAACGTCTCATCCGTAGGTGATAAGCCCTGGATAACTATTCCACAACCTCTTCACTTTTCAGGAGAGGGAAATAAATGCTGGTGGCTTATAATCCTGTACTGTGAGACGGGCAAGGATCTCGCAAGTAACTATTTGAGAAGGCTCGCATGTATCTGCTGATCGAGGTTAAGCGGTCGTAGGGCAATCCTCTGATCTTCTCTAGGGAAGTTGGGACGTATATATAATGGGCTCAAAGCATATGACCATCTATCCTTAAGAGCGAAGAGTACAGGGACAAAATGAATGGCTGTAAGACGGTGGATGGTATTCAAGAGGTCGACAGAGACGCTTCTAGATGTAGAACCGAAGCTTTCTTAGCGGGCCGAGGCGGTGTAAATATATGTTATGGTGGAAGGACCTTTGAACAGAGCAAACTTTACGACGCTTCCGGGTTCTCTTTCTTTCGAAAGTCTTTAGGAGGGGGAATAGGATGTCACTGCGGTCGCCGTGGAGGATATTCAGGTGGCTTAGTGTAAAAGAGGTAATATGCAACGCAGGCAGGCCAACAAGAGTCAACCTGAGCATTCATATAAGTGAGCGGTGTTACGGAACCACGCCTCTTGTCAGACCTAGGTGAAGGTCTAGATTCGTTAGCTAAGCCGTGGCTTACCTAGCTTTGCTACTAGTGGAGGAGGCTGCTGGATGTCTCCGGTATCGCTTCTCTCAGTTGCGACTGTTTTATATGTACTTAAGGAGGTTCTGCTACCCTCCCTTTCCAGACAGGACCTCTTAAAGGTTAACCAGATAATTCCTTCTTCAGCTAATATATGCTTCAGTATGTGATGTCAGGGTCTTATAGTTATGAGCCCGGTCCGCACTTCTTGTTAGCTGCGCTTTGATACACCCGTTACATTCGTTATATACGTCATATTCGCCTTGGGAGGCTATTCGGAACCTCACCGTCGCTCCCAGCCGTTATATTTGTTATATACGTCGTTCTTGAGGCTATACGGATCCTTACCGTCGCTCCCGTAATAACTCTGTAACCTACTGCCGCCCTTCAGAAAATTCCTAGCCATCACATTTCTGTTACCTTAGCCACCTATCTCTCCTGCATCACGACTAAAGCTATGGTTCCTACCCTATCAATAAACCCAGACGAATTATCGTCAAAACGCCCTAAAGCATTCCTCCTCAAAAAGAAGACCCCTAGGGAATATAACATTCTCGAATTTCACATCAACTCCAGGGCGGGCATGCTATAGGAGTATATCAATCCCAACCTAAACCCCGTACTACCGTTAATAAAAAAACCTAATTACCCGAAAGTCAAAGACTTTAATTATAACGTTTCTAACGAATTTAAGCTTAAGGAAAATGTAAAGGCAAAGTTCTAAAAAGCGTTAAAATACTTTAATCGACAACAAACCCTTTACTTTGCCCAGGAAAAGACTTTTGCTAAAGTTAATACGTTCCTTAACCAATCCATTTATCCTAATCATCACTGGATATACTAAAAGAAAGTTACAATTCGAAACAAACTGCTAGCCTTAAAAAGTAAGTTCAAGCCTAACAATAACGCTCGGATTTACAAAGTCGACGCTCGATACAAAAAAACGTTAAAATCCAACAAATCCTAGATGGATGCATAGCTCTCCAAGTACTAAAGAACGTACACTAAAGCCGAAAAACTTCAAATCCCAGCAATCCTAAATTATCATGATCATCTTGATTTCCTCAAGGCCATAAACACCTTCTCACCCGACTTCTCTATCACTCAGACCGCTATTATTAAAAAAGCCATGTTCGACGGCAAGAACGTTACCAAGCTGCCGTTAATGCAGAAGCTCGTAAAGCGCTTCCGGAATCACATAAAATTACGGAAGGCTCAGGGCGTCACCGCTAAACAACTATCACGAGGAACGTTCGGCGTTACCCTCAACGGAAAGACCCCGAATTAAACGGGTCCCTTTTAAAACGCTCCAAGCAACAACAATAACAGCAACCGGAACAACAACAAAAACGACCATTTTAACAAACGATATATCTGCGATACAATACACCTTTTCAAGGAATACCCTTATATCGATCCGAAAAATAGGCCTAATAAATGAACCGAGGATTTTAAAATTAAAAAGAAAATAGATAAATACATCACAAACGGCACCCCAAGGTTTAGGAACTTAATAAAAAAGCTTCAGGAATTAAAAACATAAGCTCCACAATCAGCTTTTGCGCTTTTCGTTACAAAAGTTCCTTTACCTATAAACGCCCAAACTAACAACGTTACTACCGGATATAATCTTAAAAAATCCACGCTGTTAAATATATATTTAAACTTCCATATAGGCAACAGGAAGGCTAATTTTATCGACCTACAACCTTCCATAATAAGCGAAAGGCTCCTAGCCGGAGGAAAGTATCTTAATATCATAAGTGAAAAAACTCAAAGGATAACGTTTACCACTTCAAATAACAGGATTAACGCTTTTTTCTTAAAGAACTACCTTTATATCCTTAAAATGCATACCAACTTAGCTTTACATAAATTATTTTAGCAAGCCGGTATTTATTAGAACCATAAAACCGACGTCGTATATCATAAATCAAAAATGTTAAAAACACAAATGGTAAAAATTAAGTAAATCAAACGCTAACCCATTATATACCATATTTAAGTAACCCCAAAAAATAACGACGATAATGTTATCCTTCCAGCAGTTTTTACAATAACCGAAAAACCTAATGCCGTAATCCTAAAGGACAAGAGCAACCTTAAAGATAAAGTTATCCTCGAAAGTAAGGACGAAAACTTTACCCCAAATCCCTTAATCGAAAAATTCCTTCCGCCAAAGCTAAAAAAGTTTTACGGAAACAATTTTCGGTATCCCTTAAAGCTATTAAAAGGGGACGCCACGTTATGGCACCGAAAACTTGCCTACCTAGGCCCTAAAGCTCTTAAGAAGGTGGTGTAAGCAGTTACCGGAGCCAAGGTTCAGCTGCCGTCGAAGATCGACTGTCAGGATTGCGTTATTAATAAAGCTCGGAAAAAAATTTCGCAAAGACCATAAACTAAGGAACGTAAACTTTTCGTTACGATATATATTAACCTTTTCGAATTTAACGACGCCTTTAACGATCGTACGAAAGCACTGATTATCACCTATCCCATTATCGGAATAAGAATTAGTTATACCATAAAGCGGAAAAAATACGCGCTTACCGCCTTAATAAACGCAGTAATCTTTTTCGAAAGATAATAATATATTAAAGTTAAGACGATTATATTAAATAGAAAAACTTCCTTCGGAAAAAGGTTTTAAAGATAACTTTTTAATATAAGGATTTCGCATAAAACGTCGCCATTATATACCAAAAAGCCCGCAGGCGTTTAAAAACGCGCCGGGGGCATAATTATCACGAAAGTACGTTACCTGATAATTAGCAATAACCTACCTTCTAACCTGTGGCCTAAAGCTGTTAAAGCAGCCACATATATCACCAACTGTCAGATATAGGGGACATCAGTTGTGTTGTTGTATTAGGTCAGTTGCAGGTGCTGTTGCACTCATACAACTTTAAGTAGCTTAGCTCCGGAACACATAT
>QJNU01000149.1:97293-135842 GCA_004154915.1 Monosporascus ibericus | reverse complement strand
CCCCCCAACCCCCCCCCCCCCCCCGCGGCAACCCTCGCGCACTCCATAAAAGCGACCTGTTAAACCACTAACTCCGCCTGCCTCTCAGCCGCCCTAACGGTCCGCTGGCTCGCCAAGCTCTCACCATCGTCGCCGCCACGCCTCATCGTCTGCACTGGCGAGCGCATGTACGGCCTCGTTACGGGCAAGCTGTACCGCGGCCTCGGCGCGCACGCCACCACATACGAGCCCGTCCACGCGAGGGGCCTCAGCAACGAGTTCTACTGCTACGCCAACTTCGAGTGCGGGGCCTGGCGATGGAGGAGCAAGGGGGAGGGGGGAGGAAGAGGAGAAGGAGGAGGAGAGGATTGACTTGGAAGTTAGGAAGCCAGGGGGTTTAGGAGGCCGTCGGCCGCGTGTAAGGCCGGGAGTTGGTAGGTGGGCTGTTGTAGGTGAACGCTGGTTACGGTTGATGATGGGATAAACGAAGCATTCGACAGCTTTTTGAGGAGGGTGTTGGTGGTGAGGGCGCGAAGGTGAAGTGTATGTGGCATGTTCGCCCGCTAAGTCTACCTACAAGACTTTCAAACAAGACGTCCAGTGCACTTCGGCCTAGATATGCGAGCCTTGGGTAATTAGACGGACCATAGCGGTGAGTGAGTGGCTTAACATTGTGTCACCCCCTATCTACCAACCCTCATGCGATGCCCCTAGTCTGTGTAACGCGGTAGACGACTCCCGGTGATCCAACGAAGGGCCCCAAGCCATTGTTTCCAGCAGCCCTCGCTAATATCCGGTCGCGTGTTGCTGTAGAAAGGCAGCGGGAGCGGTTCGTTATCTTCTCATTGCTGCATCTCGGGACACTCTCATTGGGATAGTCTCGTCCCCTTTTTGGCATCTGGAGAGGGCAGTTTCGGAGAACTCCAGGGCCTGTTCACGTCCTCTGTTGTCTACGCGTGGTTCACTGATGGGTTACACGGTTGACATGTCAGTGGCATGTTAGACGTCATACAGCCTGGCGATGAGCGGGCTTCCTTCTGTTTTGGAGGTTTCTGCGTCGGGAATACTACGTACGCCTTGGTGCCTTCTATTGCTGGGCCCCGTCCCCAAACACTCAGAGTAAAGTAGCACATTGATTCCGGACCTGACCGAACTCCTTCAGTTGGAGAATTCCGTGCTCGTGATAAGATATCGTCTCGGTAATCAGATTCTTGTGGTGTGTCTATTTAGGGCCTCGAGATGTAAACAGTCCCCCCATCCATCCGCTCGGCGACTAGAGCGATCCCGCCGGGATCCAGCATAGGAAGAATAGAGACGGGTGGGTTCGTCGTTAGAGAGAACGGTGCTTCATACAAACCCCCCGATCAGTTCACTCGCTCGTGTTTTGCAGACGTGGGACAATACACAACGCCAGGCACTCGAGAGACTACCACACGTTCGGCAACCCTACTCCCTGACGAAGTCCAGAACAGTGGAAGTCTAATGGGTCAACTTAAAGGGCGGTTATAGGCCATGTCGTCTGAAGCAATCCGGAGTGGGATTAATCTGTACCGCTACAACGACGTATTCATAAGACATCCGTGTGGGTACCGAGTAGTTGGGTTCTCCCCTAAAGGTCATGGGACTGTCTCCTGTCTGGATATTTCTGCTCGACACAGCTGCCATGTTCAGTAATTGACTGTTAGTCGAGTGAAGTCGCTGACTGCCGCAATGCTATCTATTATACAGCCCTCAAGGGCGGACGCCCGCATTTTCACAGCCAAGCCCATCTATTACACTCATTGGGCGCGAGGTATTCACTCGTCGACTCCTTAACCCTCTTCCTCCATTCCCTACTTTCTTCGCACGTAGCGCTACATAGTCGTTGACAGTCACTGTGGTGCAGATCAGGAAAACCGAGCCAAAAGCGAAGACTCACCAGCGCTATTAGGAATCGAGCCTGCGATCGCTTTCGGCTCCGTCGGTAGTGAGTAGAACCGAGTCAACGACCACTTGCGTAGGCTCGTACGGGTTAGCGAGAAACACGCCACGACATCATTCCGCTATTAGCACTATACGTAGCTGTAAGCATGACCATAGCGCGGTGCTAGCGAAGGGCCGGCCGTTCGGCCTGCGCCTATTGTTGAATCGGGATGCCTTCGGTCATTCCACTGACGTGAGGCCAAGGCAGTGCTTCTGATTCCTAGGTACGAGATCGGCTCCGATTCCGCCCTGTCTATCGATACCGTCGGACGCTAAAATGTAGATCTCAATTAACTTAGGGCGAGAGCCTGGACGCTAGAGTAAGGCGTTTCCCACGAAACCAGTCCCATATACTCCGGTCGCTACCGATACTGAGGAGAATGATGGTATGAGGAAAGTTTCGAAGACTGCCATACGCGAATGGCCTGCCCATCACGGCTAGAATATCCTCGACCAACCGAGAACGAAAAAAAAAAAAAAAAAAAAAAATTCAAATACTGGTAACGACTGAAGAGTCGGGTGATGCGCGTGCCTGCTACCTAACTTATGTCCCGTTTGTTTTCTGAGAGGCTAGTCTAAGCGCTCGACTCGGGCATTGTCTGGCGACTATAATCCTCAACAACCAACCACTCAACGGCGGAATTAAGGATTTAAAGATTTGAACAACAGCTTCCCTCTCTCCTTTCCTCTCCTCTCTTGAGCTCCGCGAACAGAGATGCCTGCAAATTTGCTAACGTGGCTCGATACGGCGTGAGGCGTGACGACATCATCTGTCTACCTATACTAGTTCTACAGTATGCATCTCTTCGAAGGAGAGTTGCTCTAGGCGGCCAAGGAACGACAAGAGTGGACTTGCGAACGTGGTGCGAAAGCTTGTGCGAAGCTTGGAAACCACACACCCCCCTCCCCCCCCCAGTGCTGATCCGTATGTACAGGAGGAAAAACAGGGCATGACAGATTGACGCTAATTCCGGGCTTGTGGTCCGAGGGTGGTCGGAGGATTCGTCATCATGTATTGCCAGGGAGCCAAGAAAGAAAAAAGCACGGAGCAAATGAAAAAAGTTTGTTGGCAGCTTCCGCCACCGCCACCGTCCAAAACAAGCCGTCGCCGGTACCTGCATGGCGCGAGTGGCAGTTGCAGGATATTAACAAGGGGGTTAATAGAGGGTTATATGTACTGCAGTAGCCGCGATAGACACGAGTATGTGCAATGGACCAGGAGGTACATACTGTAGGTAAGCCTTACGATTCTTCTCCTATAGATATATAAGCGCTTACTATGTACATATATAATAATCGAAGCGAACCCATCATCCGCCGATAAGCGTCGAAGGGATTCCCTATAGGTACCCGTACCTGCGTACCGGCCTCGGTACCTTTTGCCCTCCGCTTATGAGCACTTAAGCGGAGCTGAAACACGAACTCAAGGCGCACATCCCTTAAGTACCTAGGCACCTTAAGTGGGCAGGTAAGTTGTACCGCATCTGATTGGATACAACGCGTCCCCGATTCTACTTACAGTAATTAACTGTATGTAGTAGATAAGCAGAATCCAGTCTCGGCCTTAATGCGCGTTGAAACTGTGGTGCGCTAGCCCGGGTGACAGGGACTGACGGGTAAAGTGTCCATCGCGCTAGAAGGTTACAAGAAAGTTTGGCCTTGCAGGAGATTTCATCCTGCTCCTTGGTGCTCAGAGTACAGCACTATACATACCTAGGTTGTGTCCGCAAGATTTCTACTCGGTGGTTATGTCAATTACGCAGGATGTTCTCTCGTCCGGACGTTTTGTAGGGGAGACAGATGGATGGCGAACCCGACGCTGTCATGCATCCTCCCAGCATCCGAGCTCGTATCGCATGCTGCGGGACGAGGCGGGAAGTACTGTCGGTACACGATTCTTATTACCAACCACATGGCTATGGAAATGGAGACTTGTTGTCACGAGCACGTAGACGTTACAGACAGCCCCAGCCATTGCGACCGATAAATCCTACCGTCTGGGGAAAGAGATCGACGGGATACGCGGTTATGCGAATCGTCTGGAAAGGAACCCTCTCTGGATGGATAAGAAAAATGCAAGAAACCTGATTTTCGTTTCCTATTCCGCATCAATTCCCTGGGCCGTCCAGTCTCCCTATCCATACGTACAAGCCACATACTAAACCGGACATTTTAAACTCCATGTACCGGCTGAGCAAGCAGGCAAAAATAAGTACCAAACATGGTGATTACTTTCATGAAGCGCAAGCCTTGGCAGGAGACGGAAAGCCACGTACCTGGCGACTAGATGGCGCTATTGTCGGTTTCGCGATACTGCTCGGCTCCTGTTCCACTCTCGCCTTCTGCCAAGCGCTCCGGAGGGAATGGCTTCAAACCCATTTTTAGCAAAACGAAATCCCCACCGCCTAGCAAGGCTACAGTTGCTAAATAATGTAGGCACCTATTTATGTGCTCTCCTCCTTGCCCTTCTAGGCATGTGGCAATAGTTAGGAGGTGCGTAGTAAACGGGTAATGTGAGTAGGTAATAGGGATAGTAGCGTCCAACTTATGTTTAACGTACAGTGCCAGCTCGGAGAGTCCTAGCCCCTCTGAACTGCCGTCGTTAGGTCGCAGCATTAATCAGGGAACTCCATTCTTCTTTATTCGACATTGACAGTTCGTCATCCATGGAGAAATTCGCCCGAATCTGATTGTGTGGTACATGTTCACCTCCCTTGGTCCACTCACGTTCCGGCAGGAGCTGCACGGTAAAATAATACTAGTTAAGTACCCAGTATGGTGTGAGATCTCAGACTTAAGTTACATAGCAGCCCACACAACCGCATAAGCCGATACTACTCGGTATGTAGACATAGCCCACCCGGAGACCCAGACGGTGACGGGGGACACTAAGCAGCCCGCCAGGTAATCAACGCCCCCCCATGCAACGCAACCTCTCTCGATCCCTCCAGACACTGGCGCGTCTGGCTGGCTGGTTTGTAATTCTGTAATGAGGGCGCCAAGCTGGCCCGTACCTTACCTCCTATACTAAGTATCCACTCACATTTGTATGTACTGTACTTTGAAGCCAGTAGGAGATAGAAGATACATACTGTAGTTGCTAAACGCTATACTGTAATAGGCAATCAACAGCTCAGAGGCCCCTTTTGCCCTTCTCCTTTTCCAGTTTCCAGTTTCCACAATTGGTCGATTCTCGAACCCGTCCAGCCATTCTCCCTTCCCCCTTACCCAAACCTAACCTTCCAACCCGTTGAACTTTCGCTCGTTAGTTGAACATCCTTCTTTTTGAGTTTCATCCCATTATCCTCCCATTTCGCCCTCCTCACTCTCTTCCTAGCTGTGGCTTTTTTGCCTTCCCTTGTATATTGCGAAGCGATTCCAGGGAGAGTTGAGAAGGACGCGAGAAGTGCTCAAGAGTCGAAAGTGCACGAGTGGTTTTTATAGCGTTGCATTTTTTTTTTGCTTCGTTACCTCCACGACACCGCATATCCCCCATTTCTGTCTCTCTTTGTACCCATCATCCGTGTTTGCGCATTCTTTTGCATCGGACAGTCGTCAACGCGTCCGAAGCTTACGTTCATTGTTTCGTCGCCATCTAGGAGTCTGTTTGCTCCTCCTACTCCGAACGTGGCCGACTGGAAGTTCAATTTATCAAGAAGATTCGGATAAAGCGACTAATTTGGGTGGATTCCCATACAAAGATACCGCACAGTTCTGGTTCGAGGTACAAGCAAGAAGCAAGTCCCAGGACCCGCACAGTCAGAAGGAGCATTGAATCTCTAGGCCAACGAAGAGGAAACGCCCCCAACAAGGTCTTGGCCAATCTCTCGCTGCCTTGATTTCGCACCTTCAAAAGCGACTCGACTAAGAATCTTCTGAAACCAATTGAGTTTTGATTCTCACCCCGGACTGTCAGCAACAACAAACATCAGAATACCAGCGGCAGTCGGAAAACCATAAGTCGGAGCTTTTAACTTGTGGCCGGCCACGAATCAATACAATAATACGAAACGGTTCGATACGGCACATCAAAACCACCGGCCAACAACGCCGAATCTACGGTTCCCTAATAGTTCCTTAATACTAATCCCATCAACAATCGCATCCTCCAATGAGTCTATGAGTTGTAGGTTGCTTCCTTATCCTGCATCATGCCACTTAAGCAATCACCTGCGAGATGTGCCTTACACCAGGTTCATCCCGACAGACCGCCCCCACAACTTCATCTCTGGTATCATGGTCGGCTTCGACTTGATTTGCTGCCTTTGTCGAAATGCGTAGAGCAACAGCATTCGATGCTAACGCCACGTCTTTCTTGTCTAGGAACCCAGTCTTCACTCAGCTGAACCAGCCCGCATCATAAAAAATGTCGGGCTATCCCGGAGGAGGTGCTGGTGGTGGCGGCCATGGCTACAATGATGGCTATGGCGGTCACAACACCGACTCGTATTACCAAGATGATCACAACGACCAGTATTACGACAACCATGGGTATGATGCACACGGTCAGCATGGTCAGGCCAACGAGGGTTATTACGACGAGTCGTAAGTCTTCTCTTGTACCCAGGGGAGCCGGGGTTCACCGGTAGTTGGGTCTCACTGACAATGCCTTCCTGCTCCTAATAGTGGCTACTACAACGCCGATTCCAGCAATCCGTATCAACAAGACGGCGGCTACTACGACGGAAACGATCAATACCAAGGCGAATACTACGACGACGGTCGGGGTGGCTACTACGACCAGGGTTACAACCAAGGGCGCGGTCATCCCGAAGAGGAGTCGGAAACTTTCAGCGACTTCACCATGCGGTCCGACATAGCTCGCGCTGCCGACATGGACTACTACGGCCGAGGTGATGAGCGATATAACAGTTACGCTGATGGCGGTCACCGACCACCCTCTTCAGAGTTGTCATACGGTGGGAACCGCTCCTCTGGCGCCTCGACGCCCAACTATGGCATGGACTACGGAAATGCCGCCTTTAACGCGAAGTCCCGCGAGCCTTATCCCGCGTGGACCTCGGACGCGCAGATCCCACTCTCCAAGGAGGAGATTGAAGATATCTTTGTAGATCTGGCGAACAAGTTTGGCTTCCAGCGCGATAGCATGCGTAACATGTACGACCATTTCATGGTCCTGCTCGACTCCAGGGCCTCTCGCATGCCTCCCAACCAGGCCCTCTTATCTCTGCATGCCGACTACATCGGTGGTGACAATGCCAATTACCGAAAGTGGTATTTTGCGGCCCACTTGGACCTAGATGATGCTGTTGGATTTGCCAATATGAGCGGCAAGAAGGGGAAGAAGAATAAGAAGTCCAAGAAGGGAGCCGAGAATGAGGCCGAGACACTGGAGGACATCGAGGGCGATGACAGTCTCGAAGCCGCCGAGTATCGCTGGAAGACGCGTATGAACCGTATGTCCCAGCACGACCGCGTCCGCCAGGTTGCCCTCTACCTGCTCTGCTGGGGCGAGGCGAACCAGGTCCGCTTCATGCCCGAATGTCTCTGCTTCATCTTCAAGTGCGCCGACGACTATCTCAATTCTCCCGCCTGCCAGGGCCTCGTAGAACCCATCGAAGAGGGGACGTATCTCAACAACGTCATCACCCCGCTTTACCATTACCTCCGCGATCAAGGCTACGAGATCCTGAACGGCGTCTATGTGCGCAGGGAGCGCGACCATAGCTCCATCATCGGCTACGACGACTGCAATCAGCTGTTCTGGTATCCCGAGGGCATCGAGCGCATTGTTCTGGAAGACAAGAGCAAGTTGGTTGATGTACCCCCGCAGGAGCGCTACCTGAAGCTCAAGGACGTCAACTGGAAGAAGTGCTTCTTCAAGACGTACAGGGAGACACGGTCGTGGTTCCATATGATTGTTAACTTCAACCGCATATGGATTATTCACCTGACCATGTTTTGGTGGTTCACTCTCTACAATGCGCCTCCAGTCATTACCGGTCCAGACTACGAGCAGCAAGTCGACAATCGCGCCCCCCCGGCTAAGACGTGGTCTATCTGCGGCGCTGGTGGTGGTATTGCCTCACTGATTCAGATCCTCGCGACTTGCTTCGAATGGGCCTACGTTCCTCGTAGGTGGGCAGGCGCGCAGCATCTTAGCAAGCGTTTGGCTTTTTTGATCGTGGTCTTTGCCCTGAACGTCGGCCCTAGCGTATACATATTCGGTATCCCGGGTGCGGCGGAGTCTACCCAAGGCCAGATTATCGGCATTGTCCAGTTCTTCTTGTCGGTTACTACCTCGATATTCTTCGCCGTCATGCCGCTAGGGGGACTGTTCGGAAGCTATCTCACCAAGAATTCGCGTCGCTATGTTGCTAGTCAAACTTTCACTGCCAGTTGGCCTCATCTCCCCGGCAACAGCAGGGCCATGTCATACTTCCTATGGTGCATTGTCTTCGGTGCCAAGTTCGGCGAGTCCTACATTTATCTGACTCGATCGTTCCGAGACCCTATCCGTTACCTCTACATCATGAGGGTTGACTCCTGTGTCGGTGATATGATCCTCAGGAATATGCTCTGCCAACATCAGCCGATGTTCACACTCTTACTGATGGCATTCACCGATCTTGTCTTCTTCTTCCTCGACACGTATCTGTGGTACGTCTTGACCAACGCCGCGTTCTCCATCGCTAGGTCCTTCTACATTGGATCCTCCCTATTGACGCCCTGGAGAAACGTCTTCTCTCGTCTGCCTAAGAGAATCTACTCGAAGATCCTAGCTACGACGGATATGGAGATCAAGTACAAGCCGAAGGTCCTAATCTCGCAGATCTGGAACGCCATCGTCATTTCCATGTACCGCGAACATTTGCTGGCAATTGACCATGTGCAGAAACTTTTGTATCACCAGGTCCCGTCGGAACAGGAAGGCAAGCGGACCCTGCGTGCCCCCACGTTCTTCGTATCCCAGGAGGATCAGTCCTTCAAGACGGAGTTCTTCCCCACGCACAGCGAAGCCGAGCGCCGGATTTCCTTCTTCGCCCAGTCCCTCTCGACGCCTATCCCCGAGCCTCTTCCGGTCGACAACATGCCAACGTTCACCGTCTTCATTCCGCACTACAGCGAGAAGATCCTCCTCTCCCTCCGAGAGATCATCCGGGAGGACGAGCCGTATTCCCGTGTCACGATGCTTGAGTATCTGAAGCAGCTGCACCCTCATGAATGGGACTGCTTCGTCAAGGACACCAAGATCCTCGCGGACGAGACGTCGCAATTCAATGGTGACGACGAGAAGAACGAGAAGGACACCGCCAAGAGCAAGATTGATGACCTGCCCTTCTACTGCATCGGTTTCAAATCTTCGGCGCCCGAGTATACTCTTCGCACGCGGATCTGGGCATCGCTCCGCGCTCAAACTCTCTATCGTACCATTTCTGGCTTCATGAACTATAGCCGCGCCATTAAGCTGTTGTACCGCGTCGAAAACCCGGAGGTTGTCCAGATGTTTGGTGGCAACTCTGACAAGCTCGAGCGCGAACTCGAGAGGATGGCCCGCCGCAAGTTCAAGATTTGTGTCTCCATGCAAAGATACGCCAAGTTCAAGAAAGAAGAGATGGAAAACACTGAGTTCCTCCTCAGAGCGTATCCGGATCTCCAGATTGCCTACCTAGACGAGGAGCCGCCCGTCAACGAGGGTGATGAGCCCCGTATCTACTCGGCACTGATTGATGGTCACTCCGAGATCATGGAGAACGGCATGCGTCGACCTAAGTTCCGTGTTCAGCTCTCCGGCAATCCTATCCTCGGTGACGGCAAGTCGGACAATCAGAACCACGCCATAATATTTTACCGTGGAGAGTACATCCAGCTCATCGATGCCAACCAAGACAACTACCTGGAGGAATGCTTAAAGATCCGTTCTGTTCTTGCCGAATTCGAAGAGATGAAGACGGACACCGTCTCGCCCTACACCCCTGGCGTCAAGAACGAGGCGTTTGCGCCGGTCGCTATCCTTGGTGCCCGTGAGTATATCTTCTCTGAGAACGTTGGTATCCTCGGCGACGTCGCCGCCGGTAAGGAACAGACGTTTGGTACCTTGTTCGCGCGTACATTGGCTCAGATCGGCGGTAAATTGCATTACGGTCACCCTGATTTCCTGAATGGTATCTTCATGACCACCCGCGGCGGCGTTTCCAAAGCCCAGAAGGGTCTGCATCTGAACGAGGATATTTACGCCGGTATGACTGCGGTACTGCGCGGTGGTCGCATCAAGCACTGTGAGTACTACCAGTGTGGTAAGGGTCGTGATTTGGGTTTCGGGTCCATCCTGAACTTCACTACGAAGATCGGATGTGGCATGGGTGAGCAGATGCTTTCTCGCGAGTACTACTATCTCGGGACCCAACTGCCCCTTGACCGTTTCCTGTCTTTCTACTACGCCCACCCCGGCTTCCACTTGAACAATATCTTCATCATGCTTTCCGTGCATATGTTTATGATCGTCTGCATCAACCTGGGTGTGCTACGCAACCAGACCGTTCCCTGCGAGTACAACCCGGATGTTCCTCCTACAGATCCCCTCTATCCCACCAAGTGCTCGAATACGGACGCTCTCATGGACTGGGTCTACCGCTGTATTATCTCTATTTTGTTCGTCTTCTTCCTCGCCTTCGTTCCGCTGGTGGTTCAGGAATTAACGGAACGTGGCTTCCTGCGATCTGCGACTCGATTGGCCAAGCAGCTTTGCTCGTTCTCCTTCATGTTCGAGGTGTTCGTTTGCCAGATCTACGCCAACGCCGTCACGCAGGATCTTACTTTCGGTGGTGCCCGCTACATCGGAACGGGCCGTGGGTTCGCGACTGCCCGCATTCCCTTCGGCGTCTTGTACTCACGTTTTGCCGGTCCCTCTATCTACTTTGGTTCCCGGCTCCTGCTGATGTTGTTCTTCGCGACTGTGACTATCTGGCAGGGTGCGTTGGTCTATTTCTGGATCTCGCTCATAGCTCTGATCCTGGCGCCGTTCGTCTTCAACCCGCACCAGTTCGCATGGAACGACTTCTTCATCGACTACCGTGACTTCCTGCGCTGGCTATCTCGTGGCAACTCGCGGTCCCATGCATCCTCCTGGATCGCTTTCTGCCGGCTTTCCCGTACGAGGATCACGGGTTACAAGCGGAAGGCGCTCGGTGACCCGTCCAGCAAGCTCTCGGCCGATGTTCCCCGTGCTGCGATGACGAACGTTTTCTTCGGCGAAATCTTCGCCCCTCTACTCCTCGTTGTCGTAACCGGGATCCCGTATCTCTTCATCAATGCTCAGACCGGTGTAGGAGAACTTGAACCTGACACGGAGCCCACGCCCGCTCTGCTGCGCCTCGCAGTGGTGGCCTTCGCGCCGATAGGTGTAAACGCCGCAGTCCTCGCCCTTATGTTCGGCATGGCTTGCTGCGCGGGCCCTCTCTTGAGCATGTGCTGTAAGAAGTTCGGTAGCGTGCTTGCCGCCATCGCTCATGCCTTGGCCGTCATCATGGTCCTGGTCTCCTTTGAGGTCATGTTTGTGCTCGAAGGATTCAGCTTCCCCAAGACGCTCATAGGAATGATTGCTGCCATGGCGGTTCAGCGTTTCTTCTTCAAGCTCATCGTCTCCCTTGCGCTCACGCGTGAGATGAAGACCGATCAGTCCAACATCGCGTTCTGGACGGGCAAGTGGTACTCTATGGGCTGGCACTCGATCTCTCAGCCGGCGCGTGAATTCCTCTGCAAGATTACCGAGCTGAGCATGTTTGCGGCCGACTTCATCCTCGGCCATTTCATCCTGTTCTTCATGCTACCTGTCATCCTCATCCCGCAGGTGGACAAGCTGCACTCGATTATGTTATTCTGGTTGAGACCAAGGTACGTCGGAAGCGTACTCCTCGCTGATAAGAATTGACAGTTTGGCTAACGTGTGACATACTAGCCGGCAAATCCGGCCGCCAATCTACTCATTGAAGCAGTCCAAGCTCCGAAGGAGACGTGTTATCAGATATGCGATTCTGTATTTCACTTTGCTGGTCGTCTTTCTCGCCCTGATTATCGGTCCATCCCTGGCCGGTACCATGATCCCGTTGGAGGGTTTGGAATCGTTGGAGAACAGCCTTAACCTACCGGGATTGATTCAACCGAATCACTCCTTTGATGAGATCGACAATACGGAGAACCGCACAGAAACGGGTACAGGGAGGCCTGGTTACACTGGCGCCGGCACGGTAACAGCTACTGCGGCGAGTGCAGAGGAGACGGATTCCAATGACGCGAAGAAGTTCCGCTTCGTCTAATGAGCTGGCTTTAAGCCAGGTTGTACCATACCAGCGACGAGCCGCAGGTGATTCGTCGTTAATTATTACATTGCGAAATGTAGATAGGGCAAGGTCGTAATGGTCCGTCTTCCGAGGGATGCCCTGTATTGACTGTTTATTACTGGAGGTCGGCGTAGGCACATGGTTATATTTCATTTTATTGTTCTTGCCCCTATAGAGTCCCTAGTCCCAATACCCCCGCTGGGTCTGTCTTCGTTTTGGGAAGTGGCCGCACCATGCTGTTGAATCCGTTGTAGAAGTTGTTCGTTACCATGTTAAGGTTGCACGAGACAAGCCTACAGCCATGGGCGTTAAGATCGCATGTATCCATTCAGCCACGATGTTCACCTTTTCACGGCGTGAGTAGTAGGTAATAAAACGGAGAGAGAAGTCACCATAATCATCCTGGTCGATGTCCATGTTCGCTAGGCGCGTGTGTCTCAGCAGCAGAAGGTCCTCCCGCCCAGCGTCTCCGTGGCCTTCACACTGCTCCTAAACCGCCTATGTAGTTAGTTGATCATGATACATTTTCGTGTCCGTTAGTTTTCCCCGGCTGTTCAAAATCTCGATGGTTCATGCCGTCCCGCATCGGATAATAGGTCAGTTGACGCGTACAATGCGACGTGCCGATGCGGATAGGACGAGGTAGCGCGGCGGCCAGTCCAGCAGTCAAGAATTGGTCATGATCTTAATATTATTCAATCGCTAGCTCTAGCCTCCAGCTGCTGGGAACAGAGGGCGAGCGTATCAGGCGGGAAAAGTCGACCGCTGGCGTGGGTGAGGGCGGGTGCGGGGGACGCATGAAACAGGGGGGGTCCTCCCGGCTGTTGTTATTCTTTTGCCGCAATTGGATGGTGAACAAAATGAGAAGGTTGGGCCCCGATTCGGTCCAACCGATCAACGCCGCGACTCGTGTTTCCCAATGTCTCAAGCTCTCGGCATACATCATGCTTCCCCGGATCCCATACCAATACCGGCAGCTGTACATACGAACTATGTACTGTACAGTACAATGCAGACCGGGGACGGGCAGGACGGGGGGGGGGGGGCGAGGAATCTGCAGATCCCCGTTAGGCTCACTAATCCGCATCCTGGCTACCGGACCACAACAAGCAAAACCCAAAACCGCCTGCCTAATCAGCTCCTGAATCGTCGTCGGTCATACATACTGTAAGTCAACTGTTGTGGAGCCTGGTTATTATGTACGTGTATCGATCGTCCAGTTTCCGCCGCACACGGACGGCCGTTCTCGTGTTGCTCCTCTGATGGGGTGGGAAGGGTTTGGTGGATCACGTTGTCTGGCATATACATATGTGCGACTCTAAAACATGATCTATCTTATAAATACGAGGCCGTTCCCGTATGCGTGAGTAACGTGGCGCAGTTGCTTATGTTAGCTAACTTGCCCTGTCTTCCAAGAGCCATAATTATATATAAGATATCCCATTTATTCATTGAAGTTGTTGATTATCTGCTGCCTGTCCACCGCTAAACAAAGCCATACGCACGCTCATAATAATAATAATACTTCATACTCCATCCATAATGTCTGCCCGTCTACAGAAATCACTGCTGGCCTTCCTGGGTGTCGTCGCCCTCGCCCGTGCCCAAGATGTAACCCTGCCTGTCGTCTCACCGACCGACACGGCCATAAACTCGCGGCCGACGGAGGGCACGCTGATCTCGGACACCACGGAGACGGCCACGGCCACGGTCACGCAGCCGTCCGTCAGCACCACCGTCATTGAGAGCCCCGTGACCACCAGCACCGACGGCGGCGACAGCGACGATGACGGCACCACTGCCCTAACCACCACGAGCACCACCGCCACCGCCACAGTCACGAGCGGCGGCACCACGAATACCGAGGGCTTTTCCGCGTCGCTGCCCGTGATCACGGATCACACCACCATGACCTTCACCGGCTCCGACGGCCAGACCACCACCGAAGTATACAACGAGCCCACCAACTCCGGCTCCGTCATCCCCACCACCGTCACCACCTCGACCACCACCACCGAGGACGGAGACGAGCAGACCATAACACCCCCACCCTCCGAGAGCGAGTCCGGTGAGTCCGGTGCCGGCCAGGAGAACCCGGAGGAGACGGTCACGCCTGGCGCTGCACCGAGGGTCGAGGCGGCCGTCGGTGCCGGATTCGTCGCTTTCGTTGCCGGGTTGTTGGCGTTGTAAGGGCAGCCGTGAAGTGGGTTGAGGCGAGGTGCCAGATTAGAATACGCCACCTTTGCACTGAGTGCCAGCCAACCTGTTGGTTGGCGGGTTAAAGAATTGGTGCCGTACACATAATGAATAAGATGTATGATCAACGTGTCGTCATGTTAGATAGATGGTCTTAATACGTATCACGAGGCGATGCCGAAAAAGCCATACTCGTTGCGGCCTTGGTTGCCCGCATCTCCCTTTTCGATCCGCTCACAGCGAGAATCTCGCCCCGGTGTGTCCGTCTAGTAAACGGCGCGTGGCCCACGGAATGCAATGGTTACAACGTGAAACTTAGCCAGTACTTTGCTGTCCGCTGTTCTCACCATGCTTCGGGGTCGCGGCCCATATCCGGTACGGAATGTCTGGAGTCTTCTAAAGGGAGAGCCCGTCTGAAGTGCAATTGGGAGTTCTTGCGCGTATACACCTTTGACGTCAGAAGCCGGCCGTGTTTAACTTTGGCGGTGGTGAGGGTACTGTTGAAGAAGGAATTGGAGATGATTTACAGGTGTTGACCCTCATCCCCCGAAGGCGCTCCGTTCGAAGTTTTCCCTACTGTGGTGGACCAGCGCGATGTCCCGAGTCGTCTGACCGTCCGCTATCCGAAGGTAGGCAAGGCTCGCCCCTTCAAATGACTGCCGGGACAAGCCATTGCCCGATGCCCATCCACTTTTCTCTAAACACGGCTATTCCTCATTCTTGGGAGATATGCGTGAGATGGCGCACATACGGATGCCAAGGGGAGGCGGGTCTGGCTCAAATATATGAAGGACGGGAAGGGTTACATTGATGCTCCCGCCTTGCCTATGGACCGAATTGCACCGGACTTCCTTGCCGGCTAGGGCTGAACTTTTACCAGGACCAGCCCGTTGCGGCCAAGGGAAACTTAAATTAAGTTTGTCATCCACCATGATGACATCCTGGGATTCTTCTCCTGAGTCTTCAACGCTGTTGGCGCATGTTCGTATGTCCCTGACACAGAGTCGACCGCGTCTCGGGATCGAGTATAGCCAAACAAAACACTACATTATTTCCCCTGCGAGAGAGCGAATCCCAGGCTGCGCGTATTTTCCAAGGGTTATTCTAGCACACGGCAAAAGTACAAGAATTAGGTAAGGCAATAAGTATGGCATTGGTTGCCAACCCGGGGATACCAGAGCGGAGTCCTAATCAAGAGCCAAAGGGAGCTCTCTAACTACACGTAAGTCTACAACCGTCCATTAATGGTGAAAGCATGGGTATTTGCACATATATCAGGAACGCCGAACCATAGAGACAGAGAGAATACCAGGTTCATGGATTTATGCCACGCAATGGAAGCCGGCAGTACAGCTCCAGCTGCTGTGCGATCCTCGATCGGGGCGAATTGTAGCGGCTCTATCTCTCGCGTTAGATACTTCCATCGCATAGCATGCAGTATGCCATTGAGACCGATTTGACCCAACTATATACCAAAGCATCGGTACCGCGGCGTAACTCCAGCGAAAGTCTTCTTCATACGGGTCATTCGTGTTCATCCGACTCGCGCTGCCGGTGGTCACGGTGCCTCCAGCGGTTTCGTAGCCATGCCACATGATACGAGAACAGGAACACGCAGATATCTCACCGTGATGACTAGCTAGACGTGGAGTTCTCACGACAACTTTAGTGTCCAAAATGGGCGTCATGCACACAGTCACGCGCGCCGAGACAACTACGACAGATGCAAACCCGTCGATGCCCTTGTCCCAAGTAATGGCATACCTCCCGGGCGTTATAGTTTGGCGTCTGCGCCCCTGGTGTCCCGAGACGCCATAACCCAACAGGGCGCAAATGAAAGTAACAGCCGACTGCCTGGCGCAAAGGGGGATTGTCCTTATCGACCAGGAAAGCGAGGCCGTTCCAATGCATCTGCTCGCCGTCCGGGGCGGCTGCGCGGTCATGGATGAAGGGGCAATTCTTGATCTTTTTCGTTCTTTCCGGGACCTCGCAGATAGTCCATCGACCTCGGTTATCAGGTGGACTATTTCATACGCGACCCGTGGATGCATATCGTGGGCTCTCAGCTACGGTTTGGATCTTTGCTTATCGTGGCGGTATAAATTCCCCGTGACCCTGTTTCGGTAAGTCTTCTCGCTTCTCTAAATTTCCCCCGGGTCCGACGGTCAACATGTTCCGTTCCCGTCATGCAGTTCGGCGTGCAAAGATCGCTCACCTACTCCTCGAGAACTGATATCTTATCCTCGAAGCACCAAGGCGCCAGGGGCATTCCAAGGCGCTGAAGCGACGAAAGGGAGAGGTATGTTCATCGGATCCTATAAACTCGGCATACCTGCAGTGGCTGCAAATTTCAATGGCTTCCTCAAACCTCCTAGATATGTCTCTGCGAACAAGACTGAAGATTTCGAAAGACAAGCAGCCAGATCAGCGGTGTGCAAGCAGGTTCTCTTCACAGGACCCGCCCAAGACGTTGAGCAGTGAAGAGGGCGATGCGATGTTTTGTCTAGAGCCACCAGCAGGATCAAATTGTATTACCACGCCTTGCGTTCCGCAGAGTCGCTCGCGTCGTCCCCTAGATAGAAACTGGACTGAGTCCTGCGCGCAGAACCCCCCGGATAGCCCATGGCAATCGAGCACGGCACCGAAACAGAACAGTCCATTATGGGAGGAAGACGGGCTGATGTGGTCGGGAATGAGAGTTATTGTGGCTCGACCGCGAGGTGAGCAAGCGCAACACGGACGGTGATGGCCCTATTATTGTCAGACGTCAGCAATAGGTTCTGCCAGACGAACTCGGCCTTATGCGGAACTGTAAAGAACAATATGGACGAGACAGGTCAGTCAGAATTTAACTAATCTAGAGGAAGACATTTAGCGTCGAGAATGGGTTTCTGGCTCGGCCTCGTTAATCTAATACCAGGAACGAGAACTAGATGATGAGTTTTAATGAACGCCTACCGACCGCCCTACAATGTGTCGAGGAGCAAGTCTGAGGTTCCGGTCATTCCGGTATATGGGAATGTAAGCCTCGAATGGTGCGTCAAAGGTATAAGAGTCGCCCATTGTTCCATATCTAGACTGTAATGTTATCACTCAGTAATACCGATAGTCCCGAAGAGTGCCTGCATAGATGGCAACGAGGAAAAACGAATAGCTACTTTCAGGGCTCCCTTATATTAGCACCTAATCCTCCATCTTCTGCCCCGGACGTAAGCCACGCATAGTTCTAGCCTATCACTGGTCTCAAGTCGTTTGTCTAATATTCCCAGGTCTCAGAACAACTCTCCAAGTCTAAGCCGTTAAGCCTGCCCAACTACATCCAATCCCTGCATGCAATAAATACAATCATGTCATCACAGCTGACACGGTAGTAGCTGTCAAGATATCTGGACACAATTAGATTCCATACTAAGTGGCCAGCCCTAAGGACATGGCAACTACGCGACTATTAAATACATAGCGGTGGGGGGTCTTTTACTTACCACCTATTCTAACCCCTATCCGTCAGTAGATAATGCCATAGTTTCTTACTCTATCAACTCGAGCAGGCGACACCGAATAATTTCTTGTCGATACAAAGTGCTAGCCATGGCCTCTCCACAGCGAGATAAGTAGCTAGTTCTCTGAAAGAGGCACTTGTCGAGACTCTAATATCCGCCTCAGTCTATATGAAAGGCTGCATCTAGCGACATTCCTCTTTTAAACTACAGATCACCTTGACACTGTTACCGTGTTATCATCCAACCTCACCATGATGACAATACAAAGACCCCAATACCAGGTAATAAATAGGGGCCATTACAGGGCTCAGCAGCATTGATTCCTGTCCTGACATTCCATATTTCGAAGAGTAGGGATAGAAGGCCCCTAATATAGATTCTCGACCTTCCCCAACCGACGCGCCTGGCAACTAGCCTATGAAGCACCGACTGTGTTCGTTTCCTTAATTATCTTTTGTGCACATAAATAGCGAGTAAGATCAGGCCTGTCTACTTGGTCAATACTCGTCGTTCTCAAGCGGTTACGCATTTTGTGTGACGTGCCTTTATCATACAGCTTCCCGCGCATCACTGGATGTTCTGATTCACGGGTCAACATGGTGACTTATATGCTTCAATAACTGATTATGTGTAGCGTTTTATTTCCGGGCTTCCTAGAAAGTCTTCATCTGCGCGCCCGTACAATAACCGTGAGGCCCGGTGTGTTGTCCTAACTTCATGGATCGTACGTTGTTTACATCTCTACCAGTCTCTTGAGCAGCCATGGTGAGTTCGAGCAGCCAACATGTTGCCTTTCAACAGTGGACCAGCGGGATGCAGATGCACTCCACGTGGCCCTCCGTTATAGGAAGAAGACAGATGACTATAACCCAGCGCAATATGTACGTTCTGGCGCTGTTCCTACGGACTCCGTTACCGAATTGTGAATCCTGACATGCCTTGATATGGTATAGCAATGGCGCTTCGCCCAATCCAGCGACGACAAGTGAGAGAAGGCCGTCTACCTGGGTACCGAGTACGTGGACCTCCGCCCTGAGACCGACAATTGGAAGTACGAGAAGGAGAGGTCGCACCCGGCCTCGAGCAAGTACCTGGTCATCCCGTACGAGCTGCACATCCCTGACGGTGTTAGTTCCAAAGACGTGCACCATGTAATCGAGAAACAGGGCCGCGCGATAACGTTAGAAAAGTCATATTACAGTCAGCAGTACGGCGGCAGAACACGCAACATTGCCTGTCGGATTGAGCGGTATCATGGAACCAGCGCGTCCAGCTGCGGAGGCTTACAGTAGGAATGCGGGTCACCGGAGTTGCTACAATATTGTGAAGCATTCCCGTTCCTGAAGCCGCTCTGACCGAAGCAGGACGGTGAGACAACGAGACCGACCCAGCTTCATATACACGTTGGTATCGCGTCTCACACCGCTATAGATACGGGCTTCTTGCGCGTTAGTTGAGGATTTTCTTTGGATTTAGCTTCGATATTGGCGATTAGGGCCATGGAACTCAGGGGGAACTGTTTACGCATAGATACCATAAGGAATATGTTGCCTGGTTGAAAAGTCCGTTCACGGGTACATTACAACTAGAGTCGAAGAGTACGAATGCAGTTTCCCAACGCCACCTGCCTGTATCATTAACGGCCAATAGGGGCGACTAGACAGTACACTAGTGCTACCGGACCTTCATCACGAGTCGGAATGGCTTGACCAGTTAATATGTTTCTGAAGTTCTCTTCCATGTTTCTCCCCGTATTCTTCTTTCTGACTAGTTCCCATTGCCGACGCCTGGCATCCGGTGGTAGGGTCGTCTACGCTGATGACGCGGGACTTGTAACGACTTACCGTACGCTTGTCGTTTGGAGCGGACACCAAGTTCTATCGACTTGTTTCTGGTCCCAACCTATAGTACGCTAATATGCATAGATTAGTCTAGCTTGGGTGGGGGATGAAGTATTTCCTCGTCTTGTTGTTAACCCCTTGGCTGTACTTTGGGGGGAGAACGTTTGATCTGAATTCAACCTACACTGTCATCGAAGCCGTTGAGAAACTCGGAGACAATGGTACTGCAAGGCAATATCTCATCTAGAGTAGTCCATACGTCTCTCGGCACTTCTGCAGTTCTCTCCGTTTTGAGCCAGTCTTGGAGCCGAAACCTTTCCAATCCGTGTCGGATATATAAAACCCCAAAAGGATGAACCGGCTGGTCCGAACTACAAGCCCACTTGGCCGAGTTGTACCTTGAGGCCTTCGAAAATCCCCGGATGGGTTGTCTCAGCCGACAGCATGTGGGATAAAGTTAATTCTATTAACGCCCGGCTGGATGCCATTGTACTCAGCCCCATTCCCCATGAAAACGACACGGACATTCTTTCATACGCTCCTTGGAGCATAGAGCCGGATCCGACAGATCCTTCGGGAAATTTCTACTGTCTATATGTAGTATTACCTGTGCAAAGTCAAATATGTCTGAATTAATACCCGCCAAGTCACAGAAGTGGTATTCCTTGCCTTAAACCCCGTAGAGACTGCCACATACGAACGAATCCTCGCGCACCTCCAGGCTCAGATTACTATAATAGTCACCTAGTGGCAAATCTAGATGGTATGGTATCCTCTTTCTCCACCGCCGTGAGATCTAGAGACTATGCAATCATGGGATCGTTTGACCGGCCCTGGCTGGACGCCTCCCCTTCCCTACCTCCCTAGCCAAACACCGCTTAGGTGCGACCTGAACTTAAGAAGCTACCGTCTAATATCGTTACAAATACATTGGGAGGATGTGAATAGCCCATTTTGTGAGGAGGCTTCCTAGTCGTCGAATAAACTTAAGGCGTTACTCACATGCAGTTCGTGGATGGTTGATTTGGGAGCTTCTTCGTCGTAGGACTCGACAAACAATTGTTTGCCGTCTCTATCGAGTTCCATAGATCTTTGATGGGAAGGGGGTTGTTCTGCGTGCAGAGCTTGTACTTCAAAGGCATTGTCCGTTTCTTCGGTGAGCCCATATCCGGCTGGATCGTTGGATGTAAATCTTCTACCTCGGTGCCATTAGTGACGATCTGCTGAAGTCATTCATGACTGGAAACGGGGCTGAAGAGGTGTCTGGAGGTGGCTGTTGCTACTTAAATACAAGATACTGATTCAACCTAGCGACATCTAGCGATATCTTCATATCGTGACGGCAAACTTTCGACGTCCTCACGAAGATGCTCTCTTGAAGAGGCCAAACTCGTATATCTTACATTTGTTCGCCTTTCTATGGGCCCCCTGATACTATACCCGGCCCGTGGCCGACCATAGGTTGTGTATCCGTATATTAGGTTTGTTTGCGACTTAGTATTCGGTAAATCACCTTGACCCAGGACATATGGATTGCATCCAGTTTCGGAGAAGCGCATCGCCTCACAAATATGAAATCCCATGTTCTTCGGAGAGAAGAGGCGCAGATTATCCGTCAGACGCACATGGCAGAATTAAGCCACGTAGATATTGAACAACGCCCACGCGGGCCTCTATCTCATCCCGCGGAAGCATTCCCCTCCGAGCCTCCCGCCATAAATCTAAAGCCGCAGCCTCAATCGCCATCACCCCTTTTCCCGGCGGCCGACTTCACCACCTTCGACGCCGTCACTTTCCCTTCCCCACCGGCATCGTCGGCAGCAGCGACGCTCTTCCTCTTCTTCTTCGACGAAGCCGCCGCACTCCCGCAGCCCGCATCGCCCAGCTTCATCATCTTGACCCAGACCTCGAAGTGGTCGCGCCGGTCCTCGCGCGTGTCGCAGCGGCCCCAGTAGAGGCCGCCCCTCTCCCTGTGCTCGGGCTCCTCCCTCTCGAACGAGGCCGCCCGCCGCGCCTGCACCGTGCAGTGGGCCTCGGCGGCCGCGTTGGCGTGCACCGCGGTTCGGTAGACTCCGACGGGCAGCGCCAGGTGGCCCTTGCGGTCCGTGTGGTGGTCGAAGTCCTTGCGCAGGACGACGTAGACCGCGTCAGTCGCAGTGGGCTCGGACATCGTGCGTGGGCGACTGCGAGGAGACTTATGACTTCTGTGGCTTTTGTAGGCGCTCCTAACTAGCAAGAAATTTCGGAAGATGTTGTCTGGAAAGGTCAATGGGTCGTAGAGGAGGCGCGACACAACGTGTGAGGGTTTGTTCCGCTAATTATAGTTATTAATGAGGTCATTACCATAGACGTGTCATATTGGCGTCGCAGGGAAGGGCCTTATATCTGATAGTTTGCGACAAATTGCCGGCTAGTTCCTGGGCCCTCGAAAGGGGGTCGCACCTTGGCACGTGACACAATGGAAAGGGCTGTCTAGGTATATTTGCATTGTAAAGGCGTCTCGACGTACTGGGCCTGTATCTTCTTGATAGTATTGCCGTGGGATTTCTCCAGGTCTTTCGCACCCTCCATACAATGAGTGTTTAGATGGGATTCGTGACACGTCTTTCGTGATGAAACAAGATGGATGAATATGGATGGCGTGTAGAGGAGTTAGTACACGAAGCATTCCTTTTTGATGACCGAAGAAGCAGGACGGAATAGGGAGTATTTATATCAACTCTGCAAATCCAGCGATCCAAGCGGTTTGCCTGGAACAGAAAGGAGGGTTCTACGAATGTTAATGACATTCGGGCACGATACAGTGAAGGGGATGGGCTAACGAATGAACGCGGCGCACCTGGAAGGACGAAACCAGAGAGGCAAGTGAAATATGAAGCCGCGAACTTCGGGAAATACAAGCTGCTGATTGAATTCTTACAGAGAATATAATGCATACTAGGATCGTACAATGCGTCTCCTGTCCATAGCCTTTGTCCTTGTCCTTGTCCTTCCCTCAGCCAAAATTGCAATATTCCTGTTGTCCGGTCTTTCCGTGACCACCACAAAAAGACCACCAGCCCGAATACCACTACTTGTCTGCTGGCGAATATCGTCCTCCCATACCCCAAAATTGCTCAGCCATAAAGGTGTGTGCCTCGGCGCGCTTCCACAAGTCGTTGAAGGCGGTGAAAAGGATAACATCTCCGGCGTTACTCAAGTAGGCGGTCCTGATAGAGGAGAGCGCTCTGGTCTGTTGGTCCATGCCCGGCACCGCGGCTCCGTTGGTCTCTCCTTGCCAAGGCCAACCAGTCTCCGTGACGATGATGCGCTTGTCAGAGGACAGCTTTTTGCGTAGGTTGCCCACAGTAGTAGCAACAAACGAACCTGCCTGGTGCGCAGGAGTATTCGGGTCGAAGAATGGGTGGACGTTGACCGCACAGTAATCGGATTTTTCGCAGAGTTCAGGATGAGCGAGGACGGCGACGAACGTGTCCACGATGACGACAGGCCCCTGATAGCCAGCAGCCCTGAGGGCAGTGCGGGCTTTACCAAGCGCGTTTAGAGATTGGCCGACACTGACTTGACCATTGTTGACGAGTTCGTTTCCTACGCTAACCGTATCGACAATGCTCCAATCATTCCTGACACCAGCTGCGATAGCTGAAACTGCTTGCTGGAGAGCGCCGTCGCTGATATCAAAGATTCCTAGGAATAGCTTATTACCGTATTTCTTCGCTGCTGCGTATCCCGTGGCAACCTGATCGCAGTCAACTCCATACAAGCGAACCACACCGTGATCCTTAGCGAAAAGCGCAAAGTCAGCCTCGACTTCTGTGGCGGACTTGCAGCCGCCACTCCCCTTGTAAGGAGAATAAGTCACTCCGTGAAGGCTGCCTGCGTTGGGGGTAGGTACTGGGGAGTTTGAAGCCGAAGTAGGACTGGCAGCCTGTCGGGTTGTCCCTGCAGACGGAGCCGGCTTTGGGGGTTGAGTGGCTTCCTTGGGAGTGGTCTGCTGGGTCACCGAACTAGGCTTCGCAGAGGGAATAGGCTCAGGAGCTGGTGCCTCGGGTGGGGGAGGCACCGGAGACGTGGATTTTTCCGCGGGCAGAGCGGAAGACACCACGGCGGCGGTTTGCGCAGATGGTTGGACAGTTGTGACTATAACTTGCGGAGGGGTCGCAGATGGCGTAGGAACAACGTAGACGACAGTCTCGGTAGCAGTGCGAACCGGGTTCCCGAATTGGTCGACGTAGACGACGACCTCGGGGAGCTCAGTCGGGGCGTCCAGCGTCGAATCAGTGACAGTGATTTTGTTCCGCTTGTGTGCCCTCTGGTGGATGTGATGGCGTCCTGATGCTTCGAGTTAATGCTGTCCGCATACAACCGGGAGGCAATCCGAATGGGGCTTACTTGGCTGCGCAGCTGCTAGGTGCAGCAGGATGAAGAGGGTAAAAGGAATGGTGATGGACTCCATAATATAGTGATACCAATGTAGGGTGAAGAGAACCAAGGGAGGGGATAATTGAAAACCTGAAGGGGATTGTCGCAAACAAGTAATGAATCGCTGGAGACGGCGAGTAGTAAGTCAAGAAATCAGTAAAACGAGTGACTTGAATAGGGATCGACAAGGAAGAACAAAAAACAAAAAAGGAAGACGCGGAAGCGGGCAATCAAAGATGAAAGGCTGTCATTTCAGTGTCCATGAAACAGAGGTGAAAGCAGAAGAAGGTAAGTGAACAAAGGAAGTTTCTTTTGCTACCTCTGCGCATGCGTCTGTCAATAAAAATGTATTGAGATTGGGCGCGAGGTCGAACGAAGTATGCCGGTTGAAACACTAAGGGGGGCCTTGCAAATATGAAAGGACCAAGAGGACCTCGACTTTGCGGTGTGTGTTTTCCAGTGACCAGAACACGAGACAACGCAAAAGGGAAGAAAAGGGAAAGCGAGACTGACGGCCTTTTATTTCTGATTTACGGAATGTGTGGACATTGCCAAGTGTCTCTCAAGCACGAGGTGATGGAATGATGGCGGTCCCAAGGGAGGAGGATCGGGCTACGACAAGGCAGGGGCGATAAGCGGTCATAATAATAAGAAGACTGTACTTCACCTTCAAGGTAAGATCAGGATATATAAGTCATCAGGCAACAAATGTCAGATCTCAATCAGATTTGAAGGAGCTGCGATTGATAGGTCTCCCTGCTTATTTAACCCTCTCAACGGTTCGCTCTGTCGGAAGGTCGACACGTGCGATGAGTGGGAATGTCTCGATAATGATATTTCTGCTGCAGTAGGAGTATTTCCACGAAGTGTATCCTTAGGATGGATGTGTGCTGTGCTTGCTCTCTGGTATGCTTGTATGAGAGGAAGTCACGGTCAGGTCATACGTGTGGCACAGCGCGGGCGTAGAGTGGGAAGAAAGGGGGAAGATATCAGGTCAAAAGACAAGCAGCGCCTTTGCCAATTAGAGAGATCTCGGGCCATAGCATACTGCTATATTACGCATATGGATGCAATAACCCCATGTAGGTAGGTGGGTAGGCATGTAGGCACGCACATGTTTCTGTATGGAAGGCGCGATGCTTCCTTCCTTACCTCTGTCCTGGCGATTCTCCCGGACAGTAACCGCCATGAGCCGCTACCTCACTAACCAATGCGACTCCAATAGGGTTAACAATTCTATTCATTCCGATATTAGTAATTATGACTCCTCTAAGGGGCACCAGTATGTCTTCTCGTTCCGTACAGTCATTCAGTTGCGTACAAGAGCTCAGTTCTATCGAGCTTCCTACCAATACCGTGTATGCCCATGACTCGTCCTCTATCCATTATGTTAGGGGCAATTAATCGCAATCACAATCGCATATACCCTGGCGCACGAGGCCAGCTATGTACAGAATAAAGGCGTCGCGTTGAATCCTAGGCAGAAAGTGTCGGCTGCCTGCTCGATTTCCTCGTCATAACCTTCGTGATGGCATGTCGGATCGTCACCCCGGCCTTCTCGATCTCCTTTTTCGACAAGCCCGACGTTATACATACTTTCAGGGCCGGCTGCACGACTAGATCATTGTCCCTGAACGCACTGATCTTGTTTGCCACCGGCAAACTCTTGAGTCGCGTGATGAGAACCCCGTTGGCCAATGTCTGCGTCCTCGTTAGTCTTTGTAGGCCAGTGTCACATGCACCCTCCGTAGTCTTCCCAGGAACATACCTCATCTACACAGTCCTGAAACAGGCGCTCTTGATCCTCATAGCTTAGCCGTCTTGACTGCACAACATCGGGCTTGAACACTAGTAACATGACCGGGTTTTCTGGGTGACTTGTGCACATAACCCAGTCGCTCCGAGGATCCAATTGCGCTCTCATTGCCTTGATGTTCTCACGGCACTGAGCAAGAATTTCGGGGTTCGACTGCAACAGGTTCAGAGTCTCACTGGCCGTCACTGTAGACATCGCCGGCAGAGCCGCCGAAAACGTGTAAGAGATGGCGTTGATGCGCTGATGCTCCACAACGTCTCGCGAGCCAGCGCAGAATCCACCAGCCGCACAGAGAGGTCCGGCAAGGGAGCCAATGATCATGTCGATCTGTGACGGGTCGACATTCTGTGCTTCGGTGAGTCCCCGTCCCGTTCGGCCGAGCACTCCAAACGACCAAGTCTCGTCAAGTACAATGCGGAACTTGTATTTCTCTTTCAGTTCGATCTGCCAATCCCCACTGTCAGTCAACGTGCCACATGTAGGTTGCTAGGCAGGTAGGCATATAAGTGCGGATTTGGAAATGGCATGAAGATGAGATGAGAGGGAGGAGACGTACAAGCTTTGGAAGGTCGACGTTGTCCCCAATCATTTCAAAAAGGCCCTCCGTAACGATAAACCTCCTAGTCAGGATCTTCTTCTTGGCCTGCTCCTCGGCGACAGTTTTCAGAATCCTCTCCAGCTCTTCCATGTCGTTATGTTTGTACCACTTGATGTTGCTCCTAGAGGCCTCCAACCCGTTCCGGATCGAGAAATTGACCATCTTATCGGCTACAATAACATCACCACGCTTGCAAAATGACGGGAGGGCACCCGTTATGGTAGAATAGGCATGAGCATATACAATGCTGCTTTGAGTACCGAGGAACGCAGCAATGTCGGCTTCGGTCTTCATGTGGACATCCTGGGTGCCGTAAAACTGGGGAGGGCCGCAGGGACCGACTCCATACGTGCGTAACGTCTGTATGGCTTTCTCCTTGATGGTTTCGTTGGCGTTAAAGTTATAGAAATTGTAGGTGGCGAGATTCGTGACCGTCTTTCCGTTAGATAGCTTCGACTTGGGGCCGGTGGCTCTATAGTAGCTTGGGGTCAGCAACTCCCCCTATTCCATCCACGACAGCCTAACTTACCCAACGATTACGGGTAATTTCTCCGCTTCGGCTTCTTCGAAAGTAGTCTGGTGAGAAGCCAGGGGCTCGGGCTCCCATTCTCTCACGAGCTCGTCTATCTCGTCTTCCCGGAGCTTAACGTAGTTGGGTCCATGGGTAGGATAGGAGGGCGATAGTATGTATCGGACGAAGAATATGACGAGGATAAGCTCTATTGCAGACCGTACGGGGTCGTTTTGGTAGCTCGATTGGATGTATCGGATCAGGACGGCGCTCCCGGGTACCTTCTGGAAGGCTTGAAAGACTTCGTGTACTGAGGCCTGCAAAGAGGCCTGCGCCTCGTGAAGATCCATTGCCGCTATTCCTTCTCGCTTATGTGAAGTGCTAAAGTGACTGTCGGGAAATACGGAAACAGTCAAGTCATGGGAAATCAGAGAGACATTGGAGATTGTGTAGGCAAATATGCGCGTCGGAGTCTACTGCTATGACAAGTGTCGGATGGCAGACTAGCGCGTGAGGAGCATGAGCGACGTTTGGTACCTGCATCTGCGGGTTCGCACGAGGTTTATCAGAGACTTGGAACGGAGGGAAGTTCAAACACGGAAACCCCTAACCACGCAGCCACGACAGAGTCTCGCGGATCCTCATTGCCTGCATCCGCACCAGATAGGCCCTAACTTTAATGGTGCTAATTGGTTGACCCATGTGATGTGTACCCACATGCACTTTGGAAGTCCGGAACGTACCCATAATACCGGTACACAGAACATGTACAAAAAAACAAGAGTACGTAGTACTTGCGCTTTTGCGAGCTTAAAGGCTATGCCAAGAGGATTCTCAGAACTATCTCACAAAAGAACCGAGTCGATGATAATCTGAAGGCAAGGGTGCCAGCTGTCAGTACCTGCTCCAGCCGGTTGTGCCCTCTTGAATCTTTACTGAATGGGCCATTTCCCCTCCTGGCACCATGTAAGGTGCTGTTCATTCAGGCCTCGCCTTCTTCATCTATGTGCGTCGGCGAATAGATCTCTAGGACCATTGATGTCCCCGGCTTGCCAAGCAGAACATGCGTCCGAACAAGACTTGATTTTAAATTTGCCATATCTAGTTTTTTATCGCTGTTTGCTTCTATCGCTTTGGCACCCAATATCCCGTTCACGACAAAAATGTCTGCAAAAATAGGGATTGCATGTCCCTCTGATTAGGGTTGCTCCGTTCCCAAGGGCGAAGCCTCTAAATTAGAGAGTTGTGTCGAAGCAAATCACATATGCAAAGAGAGCAGGCAACAAGGCCTATTCGGAAATGAGATCATGAAATATGCCGTACCGCAGCTCGTCCTGCGTCTGAGTCAGCCTCTTGACCGGACGTCATCTCCTTCACTAAGGGGCACGGTGAATAGTTTCCTCACATGATCTTCGGGGCAACGTCAGACGCTGGGTATTCTGGCGGATGTTTAAAAATGGACAGCAGGCCTCGTGAAGAACCAAGGTTCTCTACCATGGAACAGCTAAGTGAGATGTTGACTATCCGAGCAAACTATCCCGTAAACCGACCTAAAGTAATCAAGCCCCTAGAGCTCCAGTACATAGAGGACGGCATTCGAGCTAGGCCAAGATGTTTCGTCCGATTGGCGTGTGTTAGCAGCAAACATGCCTCCTCATCTTTGTCCCTGGAATCTACTTGTCGTGCCGAGTACCGAGGAAAGAAAACGGTACATGACTGTAGAGTTATGCTCTCATTGTATCATCGAAGTCTTGCACCATTGGGTGACGTCGGGTCAACGTTTACACTGATCATCATGAACTGGCCCGATGGTACCACCAGCAGCTAGAATATGCTCCCTTCAGACAACGCGGTAGCGAAGGGTCTTCACGAAGTTGTTGTAAGTGATGCCTGTTGGGCCTTCGTCGGCTAACAGGGTTGCTCTAGCAAGCAGCAACCATAGCCATAGCGGAATAACTCGAAGATACCAGGTGCTGTAAAACTTCCACAAAGTTATCATGGGTTATGGGATGACAGATTTATTCATCTACTCGACAAAACTGATCTAAGCCCGATTCATCTCACGGGATCGGAGGGGACCCTCGACATAGGCACACCAAGCCTTCACCCACGTATCATCATGTAAGCAAGAGTTCCTTGTTAATACCCTTAAACTCCTGAATAACAGCCGAGACAAGACGTAACCGAATCCACTCAGCGCGAATTAAATTTGCCCAAATGAATTCCACTTGAACCAGCAGGGTAACTCTACGCCATAAGTGCAACCGTGAAGAATCACCCATGTCGTACACTGGGAAAACCTGTAAGAGATCGTACTGTGTCTGGCGAACAAGAGACAGGGAAACGCACTTCCAGCATTGTTACTTTTGTTTCTTTGGCATGCAAAATTCGACTAAAGGATATAATTAGATCTCAACCTTCATGCGTGATCCATCTGGTGGAACCATGCTTTATGTATGGTAATATGTTACCGGCGAATGTTTATGCTCGCGCGAAGAGTCAATGGACGGCCGAACGGAGCTGCTGGAACTTCTCCGTCTCCGTGCACGCTGTTCGCTCGGATCCGTTGGGTTCAGGCCCGTAGTTTTGGCAAATAGATTCAGGATATCCGTCAGGGTGACAACGCCGATGAGGCGACCGGAAAGGTGAGATCCCGGGAGGGACGCCGACGGGGGCGAGCTGAATTGGTTTCCAGCGAGAGATGACTGCGGGACCGGCGGAGAGTTGGGCAGTACGACTGTCGGAGCAAGGAGAGGAGTCGCTGGGGCGGATGAAGACGGCGATGCCGACTCAACAACCCACATCCTGTGTGATCGCGTGGCAACTAGCTTCGCCACCGTATGTGCCAGCGTCGAATAAGGATTCACGTGGAAAACGGGGAACGAGTCCTTGCCCTTCTCGACCCCTTGTTCGGAGAGGATAACCGAGATGAAGTGCAAGCAGGAGGACTCCAGCAATGGCAAGCTCGTAGCATTAGTTAGGAGCTTGACATCTTTCGTCGAGATGTTGCCCACTACGTTGAAGCCATTGTCGACGACAGCTACGCTCGTCAAGCCTTCTTCGTTCATTAATTTCAAAGCCTCCGCAAGCGGGCTATCTGAGCTATGACATAGTTAGATCATATTCCCGGTTCGGGGGTGCGTGTGGAAGACACTTACTTGATAGCTATGATCTGCTGGGAGCCTATACCGAGGTCGCGTATGAGCCTCGGATATAGGTCATCGATGGCTGGGAAATTGACACCCTCTCTCCAAAAGAACTCTATAAGTTTCAATTGACTTAGAATACCAACGACGTCGTTGGCGTGATTGGTGACGCAGATGTGATGGATTCCACTGCCGAATACCTCGACAGCCTTTGCAAGATGTTGGTCGCCCTGCAGCGTAATCAACGATTCCTTCATGCATATGGGTTGGATATCCCGCAGAGGAATGCTTGTGCGCGACTGCGCCTTCTTCGCCAGGTCGTCGTACAGAGCGACCAGATGTTCGGGCGGATGCGCCAGTCCCACGACGGCTAGAACGTAAGCATTCAGATCATTGTAATCAAAAGTCGCAACGGGTTTCGTGGAGGTGACATTCTCTCGGACCAGGACCACATTGCTCGAAGTGTTCCTGACGAGGGCCTGAGTAGCGGATGGGATATTAGAACGTCGGCCTTGACATAGAAAACCATGGTGCATGTAGATTCCAATGCGGAAGACTAACCATGGTGGCATCCTCGACGCTCGTGCCCGTTTCGACCCACGTTACCTCCTCACCAGTAACAAGCTCTCCAATCGCGATGTCTCTCCAGTCCCTCCCAGCGAAGCGAGGATTTTGAGGTCTCGGGGCAGGCGGGTTATTTACCAGATCCTGAATGGCGGATTGAGTGAGGGAGGGGTGGCGCTGGGACCTTGGAGAAGACGGCAAGCCTCTTAGATTCTCGGCGAAGCTTTGGCGATGGCTCATAGCATGGCCAGATTTATGGATGCTCGAAGATGAACCCGTTCTCTGTGGAGGGGGCGAAATGCTCGCCTCCTTCAGGGAGTCCCTGCTCTGTCTGGGATTGATGGGTATTGGCTCCATGGCTGTGACAGGTTCTGGAAGACGGGGAATGGTCGACGGAGAGGATCGCGGTGCAAGTTGATCTAGATTAAGGTGGTTTAGATATGTGCCATGTGTATACCTGTACCGTATACGTTGTGAGTCTTATCGGCCCTTCATCGATCACATGAGCTAAAGGGTTCTTCGAACAATAACGCTCATGCCGTGATCTGAAGGCAGAGAAGAAAGTGACTTAGAATTGCACCAGGGGATCATATGGCCCTCGTATCAACAACTGGGATTCCGGAGTTGAAAAGCGAGGCTGTTTTCTGAAGGCGTTAGTAGGTAGCTAGGCGCGATAGACAAGTAAGTACCTAGACAAACAAAATCAGGTATAAGTAACTCTCCCATCCATACAGATGGTTTTACCTTACTTACCTCAGTGTTCCCGGAAGTATTTACTTACCTTGTGTATCTCCAGTCCTTCTTCACTCTCATTGAGAGGTGAGGTCCGTTCGTGCAAGTCATTCGGAATATCATGTCATGCAGCCGCTTCCCCCTACATATCTATATGGTAAGACTCCAGAGTCTCCACGTATGGAGCCCTGGCCCCACGCTTTAATCAGTGACAGTCGAAGCCCCGACAAGGCGCCCCTCTTTCTACACATGCACTACTTCACACTCAAGTTACAGCGCTACTTTACCGACCTTCTGTCATCGTTTCCCTTATCGGACGGATATGTATATACTGACTATAAGGACTTGCACACCAACAAATTGGTTAAGTTCATTAGTCTACGGTAAAATCATTGTATTTTCGCTACCCTAGCAGGTAAGTACGTATTTACCTACAGGGGTGTTATGTTATGTAGCTCAGAGCATGCAATTACCCCTCCATATCTGGACTTTCAGAGCCTAAGCAACGCACGAGCCACCTGGGAACCGTCCCTGAATGGATTTTTCTCTGGGAACTTGGAGGGGTAGAAGCACGCTGGCGCCGCACTCACTCTAGCTTCGCGCCCTATCATATTTTTTTCTGATAAGGGAGCGCAAGAAACAATAATAAAAACAACCGGACGCATTAATCAACAGCCACTCTTCCCCGTACCGGGCAGTTTACCTCTACCACAAGCGAGCACATACACATCAACACGGCCCTACGAAGGAAGTGGTCCTCAAGCCCTCGCACACGTGTCTTCTGCCTGACCTGTAGCCCCTTCGCCATAAACTAAGATATTCTTTGCATCCCCTTGACTTGGTCTAGTCGGGTACTTACAATAGAGAAAGGGGTTCAGCACCGCATTGCAGATTGCAGACCCCGCGGGGCAACCAGCCAGACAGACGCTTCGGACTTCGAGACGACTGTCCCCAATATCGTTCGTGAATCGTTAACCTCCTTAGCCTACTACCGAAAGAACAAAATCCGAAAGAACACAAGCGTATAAATACTCTACCTAGGTACACAGCCTTTTCCCACTGTCTGCCCTCACATAAGTCCAACCGACGATCCGGCGCAAAATACTGGGTGGCTAGCAGCGGACAATCGTCGACCACTATCTGCCTAGAACTATCTTACCCGACCTGATAAAAGGTAGTTAAAAACTAACTGCCTGCCTGGTTTACTAGGTAGCTCAGCCGCCGACAACATGTCGATGCTCGGGACAGATACCTACAATGAGTTGACACAGACTCTGCAAGCTCTTCAGTCGCCTGACAATGCGATCCGGACCCAGGCCGAAGAATACCTACAGAACAATTGGGTCAACACACGACCCGACTTCCTGCTGCTGGGCTTGGTTGAACACATATCCAATTCGAGTGATGCTTCGGTATGTAGAGGGTCTGTGAAAGTGGCTGCGGAAAGCCTGTACTTGTGCATGTATTTGACCCTATGCTAACCTTCCGCGTTATGTTAAAGCTTCGATCTTTCGCTGCTGTAATCTTCCGCCGCATAGCCTCTAAGACGCGCAAGAACGAGAAGGGCGAGAACTCTGAGATTTTTATTTCCTTGGGTGCCGATTCGGCATCTGTCATCAGGCAGAAGCTTCTCGAGACCTTGGCCAACGAGACGGACCGCACCGTCAGGAATAAAATAAGCGATGCTGTCGCCGACGTAGCAAGGCAATATTCTGAAAATAGTCAGTCTATTCTTTTCCATCTACATATCCTTGTCCATATATCGTCATCCGCCCTTACAACTCTACCGACTGGAAACCCCACGGCAGAGTAACCACAACAACCACGGGTTGCCCCAACGACCCGCATGTCTCCGCGGGCTGTGCCACCGTACCGCGTAATTACGCGAAGACGGCACTCTGCTCCTGCTTCTTCCGCTAGCCTGCGATCCTTCTCTAACCAAGCGATAGATCAACAATGGCCAGAGATATTAGCTGTGCTGTTCAACCTCAGCATGGCGCCCGACGCAGGCAAGCGCGAGACCGCCTATCGAGTGTTCGCGACTACCCCGGGGATCATAGAGAAGCAACATGAGGGAGCCGTGCTCGAGGCCTTCACCAGGGGTTTCAAGGATGAATCCGTCGCCGTGCGTCTTACTGCCATGGAGGCTTTCGCTTCCTTCTTCCGGAGCATTTCCAAGAAGAGCCAGCCCAAGTACTTCTCCCTGCTTCCGGACGTCCTCAACATCCTGCCTCCTATTAAGGACTCGCACGATTCCGACGACCTCAGCAAGGCTCTCCTCGCCCTCATCGAGCTCGCCGAGGCATCTCCGAAGATGTTTAAGCCATTATTCCACAACCTCGTCATGTTCAGCGTAGGTGTCATCCAAGACAAGGAGTTAAGCGATATTTGCCGCCAGAATGCTCTTGAGCTGATGGCCACTTTCGCCGATTACGCTCCCTCCATGTGCCGGAAGGACCCCTCATACACCAATGATATGATCACCCAGTGCCTGAGCTTGATGACGGACCTGGGCGAAGATGACGATGATGCGGCCGAATGGCTCGCCTCGGACGATTTTGATCAAGAGGAGAGCGATCTGAACCACGTGGCGGGCGAGCAATGCATGGACAGGTTAGCGAACAAGCTAGGCGGGGAGACGATCCTTGCTCCGACCTTCCACTGGCTTCCTAGGATGATGACTTCAATGGCCTGGAGGGATCGTCATGCCGCCCTCATGGCCATCTCGGCCATCTCCGAGGGGTGCCGTGACCTTATGATCAAGGAGCTCAGCCAGGTCTTAGACCTTGTTGTTCCTGCCTTGAAAGATCCTCATCCTCGTGTTCGCTGGGCTGGTTGTCAAGCTCTTGGTCAGATGAGCACCGACTTTGCGCCTACCATGCAGAAGGAGCACTACGACACGGTTCTCAGAGCCATCATCCCTGTTCTCAACTCCTCCGAAGGTCGTGTAAAGGCTCATGCGGCTGCTGCGCTGGTAAACTTCTGCGAGGAGGCAGAGAAAGAGATCCTCGAGCCGTATCTCGACGACCTACTATCCCACCTCTTCCAACTCCTCCAGAATGATAAGAGATACGTACAAGAACAGGCACTTTCTACCATCGCTACCATAGCCGACGCTGCCGAAGCCGCATTTTCGAAGTATTACGACACTCTGATGCCATTACTTGTTAACGTTCTTCGCCGCGAGAATGACAAGGAATTCCGGCTACTCCGGGCCAAAGCTATGGAGTGCGCTACCCTCATAGCCCTGGCTGTGGGCAAGGAGCGTCTCGGAGGTGACGCCATGACCTTGGTCGATCTGCTTGCAAACATTCAATCCAGCATCACGGATTCCGATGATCCTCAGGCGCAGTACCTCATGCATTGCTGGGGCCGCATGTGCAGAGTCATGGGTGCCGATTTCTTGCGCTTCCTGCCAAACGTCATGCCTCCCCTGGTCGAATTGGCGAGCGCCAAGGCTGACATCCAGCTCTTGGAGAACGATGACGAGGTCGAGCAGATCCAACAAGAAGACGGTTGGGAGTTAGTACCTCTAAAGGGCAAGATGATCGGTATTAGAACCAGCACCATGGACGATAAGCATATGGCGATCGAGCTTCTAGTGGTTTATGCCCAGACGCTCGAGGAGAACTTTGCTCCGTACGTGGCAGACGTCATGGAGAAGATCGCTTTGCCTGGCCTCGCATTCTTCTTCCATGATCCTGTCCGCTTCATCTCGGCGAAACTGGTGCCCCAGCTCCTCAGCTCGTACAAGAAAGCATATGGACCCACTTCAAACGAGCTTCGCGGCCTGTGGACTGGGACCGTGGACAAGTTGTTAGAGGTGCTGACGGCTGAGCCGGCCATTGACGCGTTGGCAGAGATGTATCAGTGTTTCTACGAGTCGGTCGAGGTAATTGGCAAGGACTGCTTGACCCTGGAGCACATGAACAAGTTCATCGATGGTGTCCATTCGGCTATTGAAGATTACAAGGACCGTGTCGCTCAGCGCGAGGAGGACAAGGAGGGCGCAACTGCCGAGGACGCCGAGGACGACGCCGAGGAACTCATGCTTGCAATCGAAGATGACCAGACTCTGCTATCCGACATGAACAAGGCCTTCCACTCCATCTTCAAGAACCACGGGCCGGTCTTCCTTCAACCGTGGGAGCGCCTAATGGGCACATACGAAAGCTTCCTCACATCGACGGACCCTACCCAACGCCAATGGGGCCTCTGCATTATGGATGATGTTCTCGAATATTGCGGCGCAGAAAGCGTCCGCTATGCGCAAGCCATCAGCACTGCCCTCCTCGAAGGTTGTAAAGATCAGGCTGCTGCTATTCGGCAAGCTGCTGCGTAAGTCGGTCTTCTGTATTTTATTTCTTACCTACGCTCTAGAGATTCGGCGCTCGGGCAAGACTGGGAAACTAGCGCATCTATTGGAGATTCCCCCCACCCCTATCTTCATTCGCGTGGTCGCTGACTGTCACGTACAGATATGGAATTGGCGTTGCCGCTCATCGCGGTGGAGCTCCTTGGTCCCAGTTCTTGGCCACGTCAATACCCTATCTGTTCCAAGCTACACAGATACCCGATGCGCGTGGCGATGAAGCAGTGTATGCTACAGGTACGTGGCTACATGACCGCCCCCTCCCCCCAGACTATATGCAACCCTCTCGGTAGACTATCTCTTATGCATTGGGTACTAAACAACACAAAACAGAGAACGCTTGTGCGGCTATTGCGAAGATTCTTCACTTCAATAAGCAAAGCGTCCAGGATCCACAGGCTATCGCAGCACAATGGTAGGTCAATCTTCGCATTACCTGAAGGGAACGTTCTATTAACGAGCGACAACAGGGTTGATACCCTCCCGGTTACGAATGACGAGGAGGCGGCACCTTATGCCTATGGTTACCTGGTCGAGCTCATTGAACAGTAAGTTACCGACTTCACTGCAGATTATCAAATCGGCCATGTGATGTAGCTTGGTTTAGATGGCCTGGCGAGACAATGTCCTAACATAGATCGCAGGCAACACCCTGCTGTCACGAGTCAGGTCGACAAGGTTTTTGTCTACGTTGGACAGGCCTTGGAGGCGGGTATGCTTCATGGGCAACTGGCAAGCCGTGTAGCAAGAGCCGTCCAGATGCTTCTTCAGGCAACGAACGTCGATCCACTGCCGTTACTACAGCAGCACTTCAGTCCTAAGGGTCAGGAAATCGTTCGTCAACACTTCTCGTGACCGAAACGCTTCCATGGACAGAAAATAGATAGGTGCATCGCTCCGCTCCGAGCTGAATGAAGGTGGAGGAAGCGCGGCAGGTGGCATATCTCATTGATTCGGAGATCAGGGTTACTATACCATACGATCCCCAGGTGAATACTATGTACTGGATCCCAAATAGTCACGTCATTAGCCCCCTTTTCCCTTTGTTGTCTGCGCTCTCTGTGGACCAGTCAATACGACGCCAAACGGGCTTAGCGAGCATCCCTGTCTAGGGGGTAATTCTACGACAGAGAGGCCGTTCCGCAGGTATCCAGGGTATGGCCCATGAGGTCTTTACGGAGCGGATGAACGAGGTGCTATATTATAGACCTAGCATAATATCCCGAGATTATCTCACGAGACTTTCAAGCCTAACTGATGAAATGTTGGCGAGTAAAGTAAGAGCGTGGCCTTTCGCCGCAAATTCATACGTGCTACTATGGAGTTCATTATGGGCGATGGATGCGTGTCTCCAAATCTTGCAACTACATCGTCGAGCGGTTATAGCACGTGTGCTTCGTGTCAATGCGGTTGAACATGAGTACTCGATCAACTGCCCTCTTCACAATGACCACCTGTGAATGTTCGATTATTGAAGGATAAACTGCTTCCTTGGCTCAGCATTCTAGCGAGCCCTTGCCTTGTAACCATTGGCCCATCCTATTACCCCTGATAACCCGACATGGCTGCCTTAATGGGTGGCCTCGCAGTTACCTTGGTCGTACGGCCGAGTCCGCTAGGAGTATATTTAAGGTGTCGCGATGGGGAGGGCCCGCCCGCCTCTGACGACAGCCAAGCCGTTAAGGCACGGAAAAGGTCCGGTGGATACGCGTACGAACCTACCCCCATTTGGAGGACTGATCGACATATTCAAGCGGCAAGCCATGCCGCGGTTCCGCAGGGGTCCTGAAATCCCTAATTCATGTTGGATGAAAAGACTTAAGGTCTGTGGGTGTCGAGCGGTGAGAGCTGATAGGATAAGCTATTTGTTAATAGAGTCGAGGCGCACCGGACCTAGGCTAGATTCTTGGTAGGTGCTACTGTATAACAGTTGTGGCCGAACTGCCATAGAGATCGAGTTTCATATCCGCGGAAGTCCAAGGTTTGTGCGAAGCCCCCCTCAACACGGGGACCGGCAGGAAGGGTCTTACTAAGTAGCTCGTGGACCCTAGGAGATCTATTCACATGCATTTGATGTGGTTCACTCAGCGCCCTGCTTGTTTACATAATGATCGGCATATGCGCTGATACGCACACAGGAAGCGGGAGAAGTCAAGAAAGCCGATCCAGTAGGAGGATCGCCCGTATTTCGCCTAGGTAACTTTAAGGTATTATCGGTCTCAGCAGTGCTCCCGATGTCATTGCGAAGGGTTCCCGATATGTAGTCAGAAGGCCTTAACGTGCTGCCCTCTGCCTTCCTCGGCTTAGGTACTGTAGCAATGAGACTGATGACTGTGCGTGTCAGGCCTGCATCCAGTGCATGACGTGGATGCATCACAGGCGTGCGCAGACTTCTCATACCTCCTACATATATAGCTAGTAGGTCCTTGCCCCCCGGTTTGCCCCCCATTATACTCCATAGGTTAACTGTAACAGAGGTAGTTCGGTAGGTAAAGCAGGTACTGACTGTGTTATATGTATTAACCTCTTTTACTGCGATATAAGATATGGGCTTTGCGTAATAACCATATATAATGTTATAACCCGGGGGGGGGGGGGGGGGGGGGTTT
>QJNU01000149.1:84915-97284 GCA_004154915.1 Monosporascus ibericus | reverse complement strand
CCCCCCCCCCCCCCCCCCCCCCCCCCCCCCCCCCCCCCCCCCCCCCCCCCCCCCCCCCCCCCCCCCCCTTCTAGCCGTTTGGGGAAGGAAATATGGGAAAGGATTAGATAAGGGTTGACTAAAATTAGCCGGACTTGACAATTTGGAAAATATGTAGGCCAGTATCAAGGGTTCTTCTTTGGTACTACAGTATTAGCCCTTAACTTCCTTGGACTACGCATGTGGATATAACGCTAGGTAAGTATGTACTGTTGGATGAGAAAACCGACCGGAGCACCACCCCGCCTTCAATCCTCTTGTTCTTTACAGCTTGATGTGGCAAAGACTGTAGCTCTACTACTACAACATTCACTATCCGTCCATACACATTCCCATAGTGGGCATACATATCACACATATTCGCGCCACACAAGCGCAGTGCGACCCGACTTCGAACGAATCAGAGCCTAAATATCAGCGCTCCTAGCGACACATGCACGGGACCCCCCACTACACATTTCTTAAACCTTCGTCTCCGCTCTGTCTCCGCCCAGACGCTCCCCAGACACTCCTTTTGTATCGCCTTAACATTAGGCAGTCTGATATCGCCGCGGCAGATGATTCGTAAGCTCGTCGGCGCGACCCGTCCCAACGTCCATTCCGAGATTGCCTGACCATAGCCATATCCCTCGTCATTGTCCGCCACGTCCAACCGCCGTATTCGGCCACCGTGAGTCTCTGCTTTCAAAAGTTGACAACTAGCTCTTCAACGGTAGCCCGACATCGATCTCATCTGCGCTCTCAAAGGAGCCTGTAGCCGAACGCTGGAAACCAATGCAGTCGAGATGGACGGTTTCTTCGGCTCCCAGCTCTCCCAGGAGGAGCTGCAGCACCGTCATGCTCAGCAACGTGCACAGAGACGTCTTAACACCCACATGAACCAGTCCGCACAGCAAGCAGCCCAACACCAATATTCGCCCGTTTCCTCCACCGCCATGGATGCCCAAGTGATCGGTACCGAGTCCCTCGATGACATAGTCAACAACAACCATGCCGAACTCCAAAGGCGTCGGAGTCTACCTCAGTCTTTCTATAGTCAGATGTCCCAAGCCGAAGCTGACCGAAGACTTTCCATCCTGGAATTTGGCAACAACGATAACCCCTTTGCGGACTACCACCAGTTTACTTCCATGGCAAGCGCGCCAAGTGCTCCTATGCAGCCCGGCTTTCCCACCATCGACACCAGCATAACCATGCCTGGAACAACCGCGAGCTTCTCCCCCCGGACCATGAACGCAGATGACTTCGCGAATCTTTCGCCCGACATGATGGGCAGCATGGTTGCGTTCTCCAACATGAACATGGGCCAGATGGCTCCCAACACGCCGATGGATATGTTCGCGAACTCTACCTTACCGACGACGTTCACGCCGAACGCCATGGATGCCGTACCAGCTGTACCGGCCGACTTTAGCATGGATATTGGAAATGATGATAGCGGGCTAGCTGCTATCCAAGACGACCCTAGTGCTTCCATAGCCATGAACGTCACGAGCAACGGCATGATGAACAGCGCTCCGCAGTTCCCTCAAGCCAGCCAACCCAGCCAGCCGCAACAGAGCAGCCTCGCTCTAGATAATACCTTGGACAGCTTTCCTCCGAGTATTACGCCTCCGGCGCCCTTACAAGTAGCCGCCCACACCCCTGCCATGTCTACCCCGTCCTACCACTCCCCCGTGCCCACGATGGCGGAAACGACGCCCGAGGCCAACGTTCCCCAGCCGACTAACGCTTCCGCACTCGCGGCTCCAGTTGTAGGTCCTCAGCCACCAAAAGAGCAGAAGAACATATATTCCAAGAGCGGCTTCGATATGCTGAAGGCGCTTTGGATGGTAGCAACGAGAAAGGACCCCCAGGTCAATCTTGGTGCCGTTGACATGAGTTGTGCCTTTGTCGTCTGCGACGTCACGATGAACGACTGTCCGATCATATACGTGTCCGACAATTTTCAACACCTGACCGGCTACAGCCTGCACGACTGCATCGGTCAGAATTGTCGGTTCCTCCAGGCTCCGGATGGAAAAGTCGAGGCTGGCACCAAGCGCGAATTTGTCGACAACGGTGCCGTATACAACTTGAAGCGAAAGGTGGCTGAGTGCAAAGAGGTTCAGCAGAGTCTGATCAACTACCGCAAGGGGGGGAAGCCGTTTCTGAACCTGCTTACCATGATCCCCATCCCTTGGGACACTGAAGAGATTAGATATATCATTGGCTTCCAGATCGATCTCGTAGAGTGTCCAGACGCCATCGCTTCGGCGCAGGGTCCGGGGACCATGAAGGTCAACTACAAACACAGCGATATTGGCCAGTACATCTGGTCTCCTCCATCGTCCGGCCAATGGGAGCCAGAGAACGGCCAGACGCTGGGGGTCGACGACGTATCTACACTGCTACAACAATACAACCCCAAGGGCGGCCTGTCAGATTGGCATAAGCAATCATGGGACAAGATGTTGCTGGAGAACGCCGACGATGTCGTCCACGTCCTATCGCTCAAGGGTCTATTCCTGTACTTGTCACCGTCTTGCAAGCGTGTCCTCGAGTACGACGCAGCCGAGCTTGTTGGAAGCTCCATCTCGTCCATATGCCACCCGTCTGATATTGTTCCAGTTACCCGGGAGCTGAAAGATACCACAACCGGAAATTCTGTGAACATAGTGTTCCGCGTACGGCGTAAGCTGAGCGGATACACGTGGTTCGAGAGTCACGGCTCTCTGTTCGTCGAGCAAGGAAAGGGTCGGAAATGCATCATTCTCGTCGGTCGCAAGCGGCCTGTGTTCGCGCTCAGTCGCCGTGAGCTCGAGGCGAATGGCGGCATTGGCGACAGTGAGCTCTGGACTAAACTGTCCACATCTGGAATGTTTCTCTTCGTTTCCGCAAATGTCCGGTCGTTGCTCGATCTGCAGCCAGAGAGCCTAGTGGGAACTAGCATTCAGGACCTGATGCGCAAGGAGTCGCGGCCTGAGTTTGGCCGGTCTATCGAGAAAGCGAGGAGGGGCAAGACAGTTACCTGCAAGCACGAAGTGCAGAATCGAAGGGGCCAGGTTCTGCAGGCGCATACCACTCTGTATCCGGGAGACGCTTCCTCCGAAGGTCAAAAGCCGACGTTCTTGCTCGCTCAGACGAAACTACTCAAAGCATCTTCCCGGGCAAGTCTGGCTTCCGGAACTTCTCCGCTCTCGACCAGGCAGGGTTCTATCGGAAACACGTCGAACAAGGTTACCAGTCTCACGGCGATGCCAAGCAGTAACATGCCCAAGGAGCAACCTTCTGGTGGTTTGCCTGCTGTTGGTGGTCCTGATCTGACTCCGGGCAATCAGGATCGGGCTCTGGCATCTGATGACAACATGTTCGACGAGCTAAAGACAACCCGATGCACCAGCTGGCAGTATGAGCTGCGGCAGATGGAGAAGGTCAACCGGGTCTTAGCTGAGGAGTTGCACGGCTTGCTCTCGAACAAGAAGAAGCGCAAGCGAAGAAAGGGGGTTGGGAACCTCGTCCGGGACTGTGCTAACTGCCACACTCGCAATACGCCAGAGTGGCGGAGAGGTCCGAGTGGTCAAAGGGATCTGTGTAACAGCTGCGGCCTTAGGTGGGCAAAGCAGGTCAGTACTCCGTTTTCCTCATCGTGGTATCCGAAATTTCTATCTGACTCATCATTTGCAGACGGGCAGAGTCTCTCCACGGAACTCTTCCCGTGGTGGCAATGGAGATGCGATGAGCAAGAAGTCCGCCTCGCCCGCCCACTCATCTCCTCTGCACCGAGAAGTCTCCGCCGGTGAGCTCAGTGAACATCTCTCTGAGACCGACACCAACATCATTAAACACAGGTCTTCGAGTTCCAATGTAGGTCCCAGCGCCGGAACCGCCGGAACCGCGCCGAGTTGCTCGAAGGGACACCCGTCAGTCCCCCCTCTGTCGCAGCCGTTGCTAGAAGGCGGCGTCGCCGGCAGCGAAATGACTGCCATCCAGGAAGAACGGGAGCTAGGCTGATAAGCCGCCGGGGGGTCCGTCGCTCTTTCTTTAAGCTCTCTTGTCCCTGTTCTTTCATCCTTAGGCCTGGGTTATGACTGGAACCAAGATACCACTTCGTTTTCTGTCGTCGTTCAGTTTTACCAGCTTTAGTGGACGTTTCGGGCAGTAGTTGGTTATGGATTACATTCGTCACATAGACAGGCTGGGACTCTCGTATAAGATACCTCCCCGTAGGGCTGCGTTGTTCAGGGCCCTGGGATTTGCATACACGCGGCGTCCACTCGACTTCTTCTTTCATCTTTTTCTCTGCCTTTAACTTCAGTTTCGATATACCCCTAACCCACCAAAACACATCTAACCGAGTGCCTCGTTGGCTGGACCCAGGCGTCGATCAACTGTCATGATCTATGACAGAAGAATGGGGCATCGGACATTCTCGACAGTCTTGTCTGGAGTATATTCTTCTCCAAACTGGCTCCGCTAGCAGGCTAAGGGAGGCTAGAAATTACGATAGTTACTCACACAACGCACAAGGCAGGTGAGGAAATCGCTAGACAGGGCGAAACCGTCTCGTTAGTATGCAGGACTGAAGATTAAGCCTACCGCCCAGGAAGATTAAGGGGCCGGATTCTGGTTACGACGAAACGAAGTGCAGGGGCTCCAAATAGCCGGGGTTGTAATGCAATTTGGCCCAACAACGTGTATAGCGAGGACCTCACGGAACGGCGGCAGTGGACTTTTAGACCTTCTCTAGGCGGGCTGGCTATATTTTGGAAATGAGCAATACAACGAAAGACCTCACAGGCAATCTAAGTATGCTGACTACCTGGAACGTTGACAGTCCTACTCCCGGACACACTGGCCCATATATTCATTGGCTTGACCATCCCGCCGAACTGGACCGGAGCCCTTCCCGCCGAGGACTCCAACGGCCATCTTCGCCTAATAGATAGACAACTAGCGGTCCCTCCTGATTTGTGGATTGAATATAGGGCTTATTGTAGGATAGGAAACCGGCATGGACCAAGGGATCCTGGGTTAGGAGGCGTCCAGGCCAAGACAGGAAACCGCACCAAAATTTTCCTTGAAACCGACCTTATAGGGGGAATGCTCCAGCTCATAGCCGCTTCAACAGATGCCCAGCGCGACCGTAATGGTGAGTTCGAAGCGTCTCAGATCCGGATCCGCTGACTGCTGACCCCGATTTGATGTTCATCCGCCTTTCTTCTCGCGGTGGGGTCATCGGAGACGCCTAAAGTGCTCTTGAAGGGAAGGCAGAGATGCGGATAGTGCGCGAGGCTTTGGGGCTTGCCCGCTGCGCAGATAGATATCTAGCTTCCTTGGCGACACCACCAGGATTTGCACCCATGGCGCATGGACAGCGTACCTCCAGATGATCGGATAGTTTCAGCCGAGGCAGAACGTTGTGTCCAAGCAATCCCGCTAGGCTCCCTTGGTCTATGCGCCACAAACAATGTACTGTACAATATCGCAGCCCGTCACATTGACCTCCCCTCCAGAAGAAATAGGACTCATCGCAGTCTTTGAGGTCATCACTACGTCGTATGGGGGTATGCGGTAGGGCCTGTCTGATTAGATGACCCCCAACAGAGGGGCTCCTGTCTTCTTCGTGATAGTCTTTGCGACTAGTGGGATATGGTGCACTCGGTTGGCAATGGGTCTAGGTATCAACTCTCGGGGAAGAAGAGCCAGACATTAGCGCTGAAGATCACGGGTAGAAGCCCGTTGCTCATCGTACCCAAAGGCACCAGGTGCTCCCTGAAAACGAATTCGATGCCAAAGGCAAGGCTGCCAAACATCAGCTCTTGGTCATCAACGTCGTCAGTGTCCGCTTTTGCTTCGTAGCACCTCCATATGTTCGTCACTCGTACTCAAGCACGGTAGGGGATGGCACTGATCAAGATGCCAGCCCTTATATGAGCTCGTCAATAACCACTTGCTCGGCCATATTTTTTTATATGTTCCGTACCACTCACCGAACCATCCGGATCGGGCTTTTACCCAGTCCCCAGGCAATGCCATCATCGGGACACCCTGTGGCAATAGGGACGGACTGTTATGCTTCGTCTCTTCTGTCGGACATTCACTGATCGCTCGTCGCTGTGTTGTCGAGATCCAGACACGAGATTTCAGCCCTATCGAACATACGACGCTAATAAGTCGCAGATGGCGAACCAGTATCTGCCTGTGGAGAAGCAGATGTTGGGGAGGACACTTTTCGTGGTTGGGCTTGATCCTGCAAACTTGTCCTCATCGCTCTTTTTCTCGCACTAGCCAAATCCCGCTGAAACGGATGCTGGAGACATGGCATTAATGACTCGAGACTCGCCCAAGCTCTTTCGACGCTTTGTACGAGCAACGGCTCCATTCTGGCCCGTTACTTATTTTGGGCCGTGCAGTTCTTCGGAGTTGCGATAGCGGATTACTGGCCACCCAGTTTCGAACCCAGCATGATCATGCAATAGGAGGCCTTCTTCGACCTTTTCGGGACATCGCTTAAGCTTTGCAATAACGTTGTCATAAGATGCGCTGTCCGCGCCGGTTCCTAGCTCAAAGTATGACGCACGGTCAGTCCCCCTTGGTGAGGTGGTGACTAAGATGTCTCCGCAAGCCACGAAGACCTATCTTGGTAAGGACGCCGCGTCCGTGGGTACCGGGCCCCCTTAACACCCTTCTCGGGCTTGTGGATCATCTCGATGTCTATGGGATGGTTAGAGCGAACGGGAGACGAAAATCGAGCCAGTCTAGCTCAACGAAATGGCTGTTCGGGTTAGCGAGCTGAGTGAAAGTCGGGTACGGGTTGTGTTTGGTCATCCACCATGGCGCAGCTAGCTTAAAGGTTCTAACCAGAAAGAAAGGGGTCTGAACTCATCAGGCAAGTAGCTAAGCTGTGTACGTAAGACCTAGTGCAGATTAGTGGCAGATGAATATCCTATTCATAGGTAGCAAGCCACACATAAGTGGCCGAGCTGAACAAGATACCTGGATTGTTGGATTCCTAGTACCCAGACGTCAGTTGATCCGCCTCATAGGGAACGCTATCGTCTCCGAGATTCTTATGGTTTTGGCTGTAAGGGGGAAGCAAAAACTTATCCGCGACTCGAGATTACCATTTTATCCCCCTTCGAGGGCTACGATCTTCAGTTGCTGCCATTCCTATGGTATCCCATGGACGCCCCAACACAGGGCGAAGAGCGTCATAGAAGACTTATCCGGGCCGGATACCGAAGATTGGAGCTAGTATCGCCTTATACTTGGTTTTCTGCTCGGACAAAATCAGAGAAGATCGCGTCACTGCCGGTCTTCGCTCCCGACAGATAGACGGTAGGAATGCTCGTAGCTCCTTTTTCAAGACGACATAGCGGTGCGAGGATATGAGCGTCACGAATCGGCAGACAAAACCACCACACATCTTGACAGATTAGAATCCCTTGGGAGACTTTTTCTGAAACAGACTCATGAGCATCTGACGGGAACTGAGAGCTGGAGATCCTGGAATAGCCTCACCGACAAGGCTACTCGGCGCCCTCTGGGCCCCGTGGCTCATGCATACTTTATTTTATGTAGGTAGCTTCAGAGCTAACTGTCGCGGAAGCAGCAAACCTCATGCTACATACGCACGCCACATACACGTAGAGTGTCATCCGAGTAAGAGACTCGGCCGTGGCCTTGTGGGAAATATCCCATGATGGAACTATTTGTGTTATGCACGGGGGGAAGAGATATGAAACTGCAGAAGCATACTCTGCGAAAAACACCTTCTCGCAATAGACTGATGACTGTAAAAGGGGTACTGTCGTAAGTATCACGAAGCGGGTCTTGCGCTATGGAGTGTAGTTGTAGGTACTTTTGCGGAGGTGCGGAGTAGGAATGCCCCACTAAGCTCCATGCTCTATTTTTAGGAGCATCTCTTCCAACCTGGCGCCACAATTCCCACTTCCAAGGGGGAGGCGAAACCGACTTCAACAATCGGGTCCCACAAAGCATAGTCAACTGTATCTAATGTTACTGTAGACGCATGAAGAGAGACATCTACAGTATCCACGGAAAAGGAGGCTGAATGAAAGAATGACGTCGGAAAGGCACCGGCATACACATTCCTTCCGTCCGGTCTAAACCGACTCACTGATAGTTCATAGGTGCAGAGCTTGGCATGTTAAATTGGGCTTTTATTCACGAAGTGCCTCGTACTACCCCGTTTCGTAAGGGTCTGTAGGGTCGATTTCCAAATTGTTTCAAGCATTTCTTTACCAGACACTACGGCAGACGCGACTCATGGTGTTTCGTCAGTGGCCCGGACTCTCCATCCCCTCAAAAAAGTAACAAACATGTAAACTAGTAAAATCGGATGAACCAAGACGAGGCCCAGTTACCGGATGGTTTCATTTTACTTTTAACCCGCGCAGCTTGCAAGTATTGCGCCGAATCCTTTGACCCCATTGGAAGGTTCTTCCAGCAGTGTTCTATACAGGGGAGCTCCCCTGCACCGAAGACTCCATATCCTGCGCGACAGTGCCCGCTAACATCAGTTGGGTAACGTTGCTCCTGGGTCTACCGGTACTTCGTGCATTTTGTTTGTATATGCTGCGGGTACTCCTTGGGGTACATCGATCGGCCATTATGCTGTTAGCTCAGTCTAGCCTGCCAATTTGCCCGTCGCCCCTTGTGTGGCTTTCAATCTACAATACAGATCCGACCAGAAAACATCCCATTCCAATCATCAGTGAGGGGTTTTGATTGATATCTTATCCCGCCCTCTTTCCACAGTCATGTTACACACACGGGTTTCTTCTCTTTCCTCGTAAGTCAACAGGATATCTACCGCTTACATGCCTGCCTATGTGCTGTCATCCATCTATCAACCCTCCTTTCCCCAACCCTAGCAACCTTCTTCCTGTACTCACCAAACATACTATATTACATATCGAGACACTCCCGTAAGCTCCTTGGCCAAGCCAGAATCCCATCTGTTACAATCTGGGGTTCTCGGTGCCGGCCAAAGATAACCTGATTGCGGCTTAGTCGAGTTAAGAAACTCGCATAAGCCTCCTCCGTGTGAGATCGTTGTTTCTCCCTTGCCTGCGAAACCGTCGGCTTCAAATTCTGCATATATGAGGAGATCCACCAAAGGGAACGCACCGTTATATTTTTGGTCCCACGCAATTTTAATTGTTCTGTTCTTAACGTCCGTCCGCCCCAGTCATTCTGTGCAGTCGGTTCCATGCATGCTTGCCACTTACCGGACAAAGCCGAACGCTATAATTAATACGATAACGTTCCCGGCGGACCATCGTTCTGTCAGGCCATCTTTTTGTTATACGATACAGCATCCAGTTCTTCCGTGCGAGTTCGCTGGCTAGGCTAGGGCTTCTCGACCTTCGCCTCGACCTTCAAAGGGAAAAAAAGAAAACGACATCACCGGATGGAAACCCCCGTCAACATGGACTATCACCGTCGAAGCGGGCGAATACAAGATGAGTCAAGTCATCTTTCAAGGCCTCAGGTCTTCGTACAGCTGCAGTTCGGCGTGTCGTGGAACCAGCGTCATACACCGTCGACTCATACTGTGACGTATATGTCCCGTAACTTGCGGAATTCGAGAGACGTGGGAAACTTCCCGCGACAGGTACCACCAGCGAGTACTAATTATTTAGCCGCCCCCGAACCTCGTCAACTTCGCCATCAAGATCAGTCAAGTCGGTATCACCCACGTCACTCTCAGAAGCCCAGAGCGTCACGGGGTCGCCCGGAGCAGCCCGATATCCAGGAGACTCGCCCTCCACGAGGATCAGCGCTTGAGGACTGCGGCCGCATGCGCAGCTGGGTTCGGAACATTCAACCGACCATCCGGCCGCAAAGGGAAGCAAGGGATGGGGTTCGGGCGCCGTCCTACGAGCGAGGGAGGTCAGCCCCGCCACCTTTGAACGAGAGTCCCTGGGGTGGCCAAGGGGTCTCATCAACACTATTTCCGCCGCCAAGCCGCACATTCGGCGAACAATCACAGATGATGACGCCCCTACCAGCACCGCCAAACACTTACCGACTAGGGTCAGACGGCATGCCGTGGGATGCATATGGTTGGCCCCAGGAAACTAGTGGCATGGAAAGTGAAGATTTTGATCACAATTCTCCCTTTGTGAACAATCCGACAATAGTACCGCTCTCTCCTCAAAGGCGTCGTACTGAAGACCCCGAACGGGCTCGAGAGCTCGAGTCATTATCCACCGCAATGATGACAGTAGATAATGGATTCGAGAATCAGTGGTGGTACCAGGGTTCAAGGGAGTCAACAGAATTTTGGGCACAAGCCGCACCGGGTTCCCGAAGGAGCATGCCCGAACACCTGCTCATCTCTCCGGCGGAGCCGACTTTCCCTACGATGGATGATCTGGCTGGGGCGCTACCTCCCGACCACCAAAATTCAGATGCGCATTTTCTAGTCTCGCCACTTTCGGCCACTTCTGGTAGCCCAGCCCACGGCTTCATGCCGCTGCAGAGGTCGTTGACCACGAGATCAGAAGAGTTATTCTTCGAAATTTGAGGTGTAAAGATAGCGAGGGTACGCTCGTGGACAGGTTGGATATTTGGGCGACTCGGTCCCCGGTGCGCTAATTCGATGGGCCGCATCCGGGATTCTCCCGTGGCCGCTCATTACGCGTCCGTGAGACTCGAGAGAGTCTCGTACTAGATCAGGCACAACTACGTGAGGAGCTAGCAGCCGCAGACCCAGACAAGCGTGCCCTTGTCTGTGCGGCGGCTAAAAATTCGACAAACCGATCGCATCATTGTGTATAGGAACGGCAGTTTAAGGAGAAGGCAAGGGCGGGATTTTGATCGAGTGTGAGCAGTGCTTAGGGGTATCTTGCACTACCTGCTTAATCGGGTCACCTTCGACATCATGATTAGGTGTCTGAAACTCGCAATTGATGAGGTATTAAGTGGAGGATATTGCCCGGGGCGCTTTTGTCTGTTTTTCATGCCAGCATTTGAACGGTACGAGATGTATATACTTAGCATTGACATCGAGGTGCGCGGACTTCTAATATCTCAACTTCCTGTAATACGGCAGTGAACCCAGCCTGCGGCGTGACCGTCGCGCCAGCCAGCCATATGTACCTCGTGGTCTACAATGGTCAAAGACAGATGCCTTTCCTATCCTCCCAGTCGCGACTTATTCGAAGCTTCTGTATTTGTCTTCCGCTAGAAAACTGACTACCCACACATTCCTACGGAGCTGCCGATGTGGAGACTATCAAGGGATCAAATAAGTGCCAATCCTGCATGGGGGATCGATCCTGCAGCCACGCCATACCGCCAACGGGTAGTACATGCCTACCTCTAATTACCCATTCCTCCGTTCATTCCACATCGCATATAACATCACATGAAAGGAAAGAAGCGGCCACTGAGGGCTGTCAAGATGAAAGGGACATATCGGGGGAGAACGTATCTGAATGCCCGGGTAGAAGCTGCTATGATTTCCGCGCCTGGACCAACACAACTTCCGTTTTGAGAAACTGCGCCCCTGGCCGGGCCTCAGCATCTTATGCCGCCTCCATTACATGGCGGAAGAGTCGAGCTCCCGGCCATGAGAGGAAGTCACCGCGTAAAAGGACGCCACCTGTTCTCCCCCCCGTCTCCGAATCTTCCATATCGACGATAATTCGAAGACGAATTCAAGCAGCTAGTTGGCTAATCCCTCTCTAGGAAATACATATACCCTTTAGAAGGCCATTTGAACGCCTTGATACCGTCTTTCTTCTGCCCGGGAACGGCCCGGTTCCGCTTTCCGCAAATCTGTTCATCTATATAGCTGCTAACCTACCGAGCTCGACTCGCGAGGGTTGACCTGTTCCTCGCAATGCGGTCACCTGGGGTCCTATCAAACCACTGAACTTCTAGAACGCGCTTATGCCATAGGGATGTCCTGGTTTTGGTGAACTCCCCTTGAATTATTAGCACTTCCTTGCGAGATCCCGGCTTGCTCGATCAATTAGAAAGCCCGAAGAACTACCATACCCCCATACGTTCTGCTTTGCGCATCGGTGATAGATGGATCAGCCTTAGCTCCGGCTCTACTGCAGAATTACACACCGACCATGCCAGCAGTGGAAACAGGGACTCTGCGTAAGTCGAAGACTTGTTGCGCAAGATATGCCTAGACGGCATGAAAGCAACGATACCCGATGACGTGTGCACATATAACCCGGAGCCGGAGGCTCAGCCCAACGGCTTAAACAGTGTTGTACCGTGCTGAGAAAGTATTGCACATATGGTATTTTGTAGAGGCCTAGTAAATCCCCCCCCCCCCCCCCGGGGGCCCCCAAAAAAAAA